>VOQK01022821.1:2772-13559 GCA_015052645.1 Benitochromis conjunctus
ATTATCAGCCAATAATTGATCACTTTTTTGTTGTTTAACCTGCCTCCGTATCCTGCACTTGGGTCTCTCTGCAGTGAAACTCTGACAAGATGTTTGTGGAGGTAGTTCAGCCCAGGTATGTTGTAAATATACCTACGCATGCTCAGATGTGTGTACTATATATATTCTTATTGTTTAGCAATGTGACACTGGCAATCTGCTATTATTCAAAAATAGTAGCATCATTACATCTTCTCCCTCAAGTGTGGTGCATATGTTCTCCAGTTGTTGCTGTAAAAATGGCATCTGTATATTGCCCAAAATGTCTCACCAGCTGTCTGTCTTGTTCTCTATAAAGTCCACTGTGAAGATGACAAGTGAACAGTTAAGAGTCCAGCCCGGTGCACTGAGCTAAACCGCAGCATGCCTACATGTTCACAAAGCTACAAAACAACCCTGACTTTAGGAATGGCATGCTTAGAAGCTACATGTCTGAACAAAATTTCATGGCAATCCATCCAATATCTTACAGTCCCAGGAGTTATGGCATGACTAATAAAAACTAATACAAAAAAATCTAATCATACCAAATAATAAGTCTCAATTCAAATTGTCACTTATGACATAAAACCACAGAGGAATACGCATCTGGCGTCGCAGTCGACATCACCCGATTTCAATTGACTTTCATGTTTTTTGATCATTTTAGCTTACTGAGTTAATGGTTTTACTGAGTTATCATTATTAAGGGAAAGACAATATCTGCCAATTAAAACAGACAAAGAAATACATGACATGCACTGACTGCATTAGGAATGTCTATTGTCACTGCTGCATGCCTCAGTGATCTCGGTGCTGTAAAGTTGAGATGTTTGGGGTTTATTAACCACAAAAAGAGATTTCTGAAAGCCACTGAGAAAATTGAGTAGCAGATATCATCATCCTCTGAGAAATTTAAAATGAAGTCATTACCGTTGGCTGCGGTTGCCATGATTGCTTTACTATAAATAACTCAATAATTCAAACAGTGACAAAGCGCTGAATATCATTGCTTCTCTTTGATGTGTTTTTCTGAAAATCACTAGCATGGATTATTCCAAACATTTGCACAGCATTATTGTCATATTAACAGTAAAGCCTGCCAACTCAAGAAGACAGTGGAAATATGATTTTTCTCTCCAATAATAAATCTTCTTAGGATTTCAGAACAAGCAATACACATTGTGACAAAACATCAGCCAAAGTCCCAGCTGACAAATATCATCCAGAATGAAGCTGTAAATGTGTGAACTCTGATATCATGTTACGCACTTATGCCAAGACTATTGGCATAATCTATTGGTGCTTATGTTAGTGTACTAAACTGTAATCCTCTCCAGAGTGTCGATGACATTCATGCCAGCTGCAGTCCTGCTAACGCTCTGTTTTCTGTTTAAAATACTTGTTTGGCACAGCAGAGCTTCCAACTTTTAAACAACCTACTGGAGCAAAGTAACATCCGCTTGCCCCCCATCGCAGCCTTTATTTATCTTTGAGTTGGAGGAAGTCAATTAATTTGAAAAGCTTATCAGGACAAGCTGCGCAGATGTTTTCTTTTACACTTACCTTTCCCTAATTTGTCTAAAGCTCATACTTTCTGAAACCCTCTTTCCACCATTGCTTTAAGTGAGCCACAGCCAGCTGCTCCTGAATTCACAGGGGTTTTCCACAGTGCGTAGTTCCGCATGTTTGACATATCACATTTTTTTTTACGGTGGATGCCCTTCCTAATGCAACACCAAAGACATTTGTATGTAAAATCAGATATTCAGTTTATCTTAAAGAGAACAGAAGCATGGAGAGTCCACAGGCCATGCCAAAAAACGTTCAGATAGGATGCTCAGGCGCAACTTTTGCGACTTCTTATTCATACAATATTTTGTCTACAAAATACAGAGTGAAGTTTTACAGAAAGTGAAGTTTTAAATCACTTGATAATGACTCCCTCTTCATCATAAGCTGTCTATTTAGAATTGTTTAGCTAAAGTTTCTAAGGATGCTGAACTGAGACAGTTAACATGTTTATTAAAATTTGAAAAGTTCATTACTGTCATTGTATTTTTGTTAGGAAAGCGAATAAACACAACTAGCTAGGTAGTTAGTGTTTTTTGGATAGATATGGTGTAGACTGACAGGAAAGCGGGGAGACAGAGAGAGAGAGGAAGACATGCAGAAGAGGGCCACGGGTCAGACTCAAACCCGGGCCTACTGCTCTCTGGTCATACGGCATATGGTTGCCTGTGCATCATGTTTTTGGCAGATAAACTTGCCTTTTTTCTCCCTGCTTCAGGTCTTTGCTACATATTAAGAGTGCTGATCAAGTAGCACCACAACTTAAAACCAAATATTTTGAAAAATGAAACCAAGATGAAGTGCCAGCAACTGCAGTTCCTCTAATGGTCACTTAAAGTTCGCACCAAAACCATTGAAGTGTAATAAATTGATGTAGCTATCATGACGTCACCCACTGGTTTACAAAGTCCTGTTTTGCCTGCAAAACAAAAACTGCTGGTGGTGGTGGGGGGGTATTGCTGTGAAGCTTCTTGCTTAACAACTTGTGACTGACAAGCCATTATCCAAAGAGCAGAGATAATCCTCCATAGCATGACCAAGATTGACAAAATGAAAGCTGTTTTTCCACAGACATCTACAGGACCGGAGGTCGTTTTGTAATCATAGCTATGTCACTATATGATCTTCAGATAGAATTCAGGTTTAAGTGTCATGGTCCCTGTGTCTCTCCGGGTGGCTCACTCCAGGCCACATGTTGTTTTTGTTCTCTCTCTCTCTCTCTCTCTCTCTCTCTCTCCTCACTCTCCTGTCTGCTTGGGCGGAGCTCATTTTGGGCTCCCACCTGTGGTCCACACACCTGGCCTGATTACCGCAAGCTGCTGCTCACTGACCTGCTTTCCAGCCACTACTTAAGGTGGTGGCTCTGAGCTTCTCGTCGCTGGATCGTTGAGCTATCTGAGTTCATGTTCTCGGCTAAATCCTAGAGTTTGTTCTCGAGTCTCCGTGTGCTAGTGTTCCTGACCTGTTTCTCTTTGTACATAGATTTCCTGAACCTGTCGCTGAAACCATTTGGAGTTTCTGTTTGTCGGAGTGGCGTGGAGAGTGGAGAGGCGTGAGTGTGAGTGGCAGAAGAGGAGTAGGGAGAGCGTGTAGATTCACTACCTTCCCCACTTGAGCCCTAGGACCCCCCACCCCTGCACTTGTGTATATATTGCACTGTGGAGTTTATTCCCTTCCCCACCAACCCATCCCCGGAGCCCTGGACCCTTTGCCACCACACTTTGTATATTTTCCGCACATTGCTTGTTGTAAATAAACGTTTGAACTCCCTCCATGAAGCCTGAGTCTGCGCCCGAATCCGTTCCGTTCGCCTTAACATTAAGACACTTCCACATTGACTTCATTTTATCGACCTGGAAGATATTAGAATGTTTTATACTGTATGTGCTCCAAATACAAGTCGCATCCTGTCATGTTAAAATGTCCAAATCTGCAGGATAAATGCACATGTTTACAGCATGGTACAGAAAACAGCTTCAGTCCCTAATTGTCTCATTTTACATACGAGGATTAGGGCCACTAAGGAAAAAAGGGAAAAAATGGGTTTATTTTGAATTTCGTTTTAGTTATGAATTATTTTGGAGTGGCCATATTCCTCTTCTATAGATTTCTGAAAATTTTAGCGGGAATGATTATTTCTTCCCTGTTCACATGGTATTAAGGCTTCAGATCATGCATAATTAGAGTAATTGACATTTGGGTGATATGTTGCTCCCATTTCAGCTTGTTCAGTGTTCATTGCGCAGAAACCCCATAAATAGTTGATCCAGTAGTCTTTTTAGACATATGAATCAACCATTTAGGTTTTTGTTTGTGTTGTTTTGCTAAATAATTTTTATTTTCAGCTAGCTTAAATTAGCAAGCTTTTAGCTCATATTTAAAACAAAAAAACATCCACAAACAGATGGGTGACATCACACTGGTTATGTCTATCTGAAATAATGATCTAAGGTATCAGGGAGAGATCAATGTCTTAGTGGAAAAGAAAAATTATAGTGCTTTTGATGCCTAGAAAAAGAAATATAGTTCTTCTTCTCTCTAATGTTTCCACAGAAAAATGCTGGAATCACTTCTCCCTCAAAAAAATTGGTCAACACATATTTGTCAGGTTTGAACAAAGGACATTCAAATTTTAAATCTTATCCTGCTTAATTTCAGTCACTCATTATTGACTTGAGTTAATATTAGAGTTCAAAAGGAGCTATGGGCCCAATGTGTATAGAAGTTATAGCATGCAGCTGAAAACAGGCCTGGATGAGTTATAGCACTGGTAGCCTCTTCTGAACCAGCAGGGCCTCCCTGTTTTGCAGGCCTGCCTCATTCCTTTTAGCTGACATCTCCCCACTGTGGGAGATGGCTGGTCTTCACAGGGGCTATTCAGTCTGGCCTTAGTTAGCAGCTACTCAGCTCTTTTATGCACACAGCTGCAGGAACTCTGCGGTCTCCACTTGGACAGGGACATATGGAAAATGTGTGGGAGCACAAATTTGATTGTTCTCACTCCTGTGATGTCTTCTACTGGTCTGCAGTTGTTGCAATTTTTTAAAAATTGTTATTATTAAATGAGAAGTAGTCTAATAAAAATTGATGAGCTAAATCTACGAGAAATGTTCTAATGTTTGAAAATGCTTCAATATGAAGATTAATGACACCAAATATGATTCTAGCAGGGACATATAAACAGTAACTAAATCTTATAACCCTGGATAGAATTTAAGATCATTTGTTCAAACAATAAATTTGCCCTGGCGAATGAAATACTGGAGCACTAACATAACAGCCACCCCACAGTCAGTCAGCCTGTTGTTATAATGATGTGCTGATGAGCCAGCTAGCCATCACTTGCTGTCAACAGTGGCTCTGCTGTACAGATGCCTTAAAGTATACAGCCAGGTTAAAATAAATACATCATGTAGATACAGTGGGCTACATTTCAAACTTGCTCTCACGCCATATTGAGGCAGCACAGCACTCGACAGGAAGGACAGAGATGTCTGGGCATAATTCTTACAGGTTCCTTTTAAGCCTGGTAAAAAGAATAAAGGTCAACATAAAGGAGATTTTCTGTTAGCTTAGAAAATGAAAAACATGCCTGTTGTTGAGTTAATGTGGGATGTGAGAAACATCACAAAGGGATATGTTGCAGTTTCTTTGAGACCGCATAAGCCACTGTGAACTGTATATTAAGTAAACAGATCAAAATAGTTGTCTAAAACCATAATTAGCCACATAACTTTGCTGTTTTGTATAATACTGTGGGTACAGATTGTTTTAAGGGTTTATGACTCTTTGACAGTCTTTTTACTGTGTCCAGGAGGCCGTCTCCAATATATTCGGTGTATTTCCAGCTGTGAGCTGTTAGCCTCCATCCTTTTAAGTATTTTCTGTTTTCATTTGTGTGCTAGTTTGTTATGAAGTGTGATGTTGTCCTGCAGGGTTGACAGAGACAAAGTACCCACAAAACACCCATTACATTGATCCCACTCACTGTGGTTGCAGCTGGAGTTCCTACCTATGTAAATTTGTTTTCAAATGATAAAACTATCTGGAAGATGGTATTGCATGATTGGCAGAGGTTTCATTTTTCAGCTCGAAACTGATCTCAAACACACAGCTTGTGCAGTAAAAGCATTGCTGAAGCAGTGTGGGATCATGTTGACAGAGAAGAGAACAAAAGAAGCCAACATCCAAAGAAGAGCTTTGAATGTTCTTCATGTAGTAAGGTAAAAGTAATAAAAGTAATAAATACTTTCCCACGCAGTGTTTGGTGGTAAATCCCACAGGTACGTGCATCTAATGTCTAATTGTAAAAAGAAAAAAAATGTGAGCTGTCGATCCAAACAGGCTGAAATAGCTACAGGGGGCAGGGTCACTGAAGGTATCATAGTCATTAGTTTATAAATGTACATATGTATCATTGACACCCATCAAGAAAAGCCTGAAAATTTTTGCATTAGGCGTCACTGACCAAAGCTGATTGCACAGACCATCTATCTGACAGGCCTGCTTATCGAGGGCAGAGAGGGCAGCAGCCTAAGCAGACAAGCCCAGACCTCCCTCTCACCAGCCACCTTCCTCCAGCTCATCCGGGGACATACCAAAGCATTTTCAGGCCAGTTGAAAAATATGATCTCTCCAGCATGTGATGGGTCTACCCCGGGGCCTCCTCCTGGTAGGACATGCCCAGAACACATCACCCAAGAGGAGCCCAGGAGGCCTGAACCACCTTACTGGTTCCTTTTGATGTGAAGCAGTAAAAGGAGATCCAAATTCTAAACTCTACTCTGAGTCTCTTGAATGACTCAACTCCTCATTTCCACCGCATCCCCACCTGGCCAATTAGATCCTTTAAGGTTAATTTCTATTTTCTACGCAAGGTATGTCTGACTAAATAAATCAAAGGTACTGCAGGAAGCAACTTCAGCACAGTAGTTCCTTGAAAAGTTATTTACTTTTTGGCTCCTGATTCTATTTGTGTAAAATGTTGCCAGAAATGCTGCACGAGGTCCCGCACAAGGACAACTTCATGCAGCTGCTCCACGTGCAGCTCCACGTGTTGTGTTTTCAGCAAACATTTGCAATCAAACTGAGGTCAAGAGGAAGGAGTATTTACACATCACACGCAAATATTAAGCTCACAGTTCATAAACAATATTTTTATCTGTCACAGTCACACTAAATATGGGAGACAAGTCAAAACACTTCAGTGTTATTGTTACAAACAGCTTAGAAGTGTCAGTTTGTTGATATTTTTCTCTTTTGCAGTAGAGATATTTCTAATGTGGAGCTGTTTTATTAGCATAGCATATCAAACGTGAGATACAGTCTCGTCCTTTTTCCAGTGGAAAGTCATCATTTCTGGGAAATATGAATTAAGATGAAGTCATTTAGTCTTGGAGTGATAATGACAGATAATAAAAGATATGCAACATTGTGGGAGGACTATCAGTACCAAGAGATTCCATGAAAAAAACTTAATTAAATTAAAAGTAATAAATTGAAGTAAATATATATATTTAATATTAAATATCACTGAAGAGAGGCAGTAAAACTCTACAAGAGACAGATGTAAAGATGTAAAGTAGCTAAAACTGGAAACACTGAGAAAGCCTGCTTATAAAAATACAGATAAAATCAATTAAATAATGAGCTTGCCAATGTGATCTCCTCAGGTTGTTCCAGAGAGTGGGTGCTCGAACATAAAAGGCCTGGGCACCCTTTCTCATCAGCTGGGATTGTGGGATGGCAAGCACATCCTTGGCTGAAGACCTTATGTTATAACCTGGCACGTATGAGGGATAATTACAAGAGGGATAATCATAGTAACCAATAATTGTTTTGAAATGAGAGTGAGTATATATTTAAAGGATGAAGGCCTTAAAGTTTCAGTTAATGTATTTCTCAGTGACATATCAAGCCCTACTTCTAGGAAAGCAGCAAGGAAGACAAGCATGCCATAGGCTCCGGCCAGCATGGAACACCCATTATTCCTACCAAAAATGAGTAAAGTTCCTTTAAATGTAAAGTCATATGCTTAGTTAAAATTGCTACATATTAATGACTGGTTTTGTATATAAAGTATGCTGAAATCCATCATCATAAACCCGGATACTCCAGGAAGTCGTACACATGAAGTAGCAAAAGACAATGTTTTTGAAGCAGCTGTTTGAGAAGACTTTCCACCCACATCATGTCAGCGAGAGAGTCCTAAATCCTATACAAGACAAATTTCTGATGACACAGTTTCCCTCATCAAAAGCCCCACCGCAACCAACCAAAACAATCTGCTGTTACCACGACAACTGCACGATTCGCCTTTAGATGTGGGTGACAGTAGGAGTGGGAACATTTCCGTAGAGGTTACTCAAACCTGAGGTTAATGTAGGACATATGACAAACCCTGCATAAGTTTACACAGGCGTCCACTCTGACATGCTTTTTGGTCTTCAGTGTCTTTTTTTCAGATCATCACCTAAATGCCCGAACTCTCAAATTCAACCTCTCAAGATAAGAATTTGCCAAAATTTCACCATTTTACATTTTTGCGCACTGAAAGCATTGAGTAACATGGGTCACTCAGTCAATATTATTTTGCGAGTTAAATCATGCCATTAATCTGTCGTGTCTCTCACATAATTTTTTTCTTGCTTTGTTTCTGTGTTGTCTGCTCCTTTGCCTGCATCAACTTCTTATTGCCTTTGTTGTTATGTCCTTGTCTTATTTTGGTAATTGGCTTTCCTCACAGAGCCTTTGTTGTTTTACTTCCTGTCCATGTCTGTTTTTCTCCTTATAATTGCCTGCTCCAAGCTGATTGTTTTCACCCATATTCATTAGTTCCACCTGTTCACAATTAGTTCCCTGTGTATTTATAGCGCTGCCCTCTGTCTTATTTTTCATGAATTGTTAGGGCTGTCTGGGTTCTCCTTCCCTCCTGTCTTGATTTGAATCACTCCACTCCTGAATTTTTGTAAACCGTGTTAGCGACCAATGGCTTCCTTGTCAGTTTTATTCCTGCCTTGTCTGCATTTGGGCCCTCTTTCTGAATAAAACATAATGCTTAAAGGCAAAATGACACCTTGAGCTAAAATCATGCTGAAAAACTAGTCTAAAAATGTTACTTTAAGGCTGGACTATTTTTATTCCTCTTGTTTTAAAAACTCCCTTGAAAAAGCCTTCAGTTGATCCAAAATGCTACATTGAGAGTACTAATGGGGTCTACAAAGAGAGATTTATAGCTTCTCTTTACTAGCTCCCTGTGAATTAAATTTGAAATCCTTATAGTGTACAACATCCTGGATGAATAGGTACCATCATATCTTGAGGGCCTCATGACAGCAAAGACTGGTGTTCCAGTCTTTTCTCTCAAACTGCAGGCTTACTTTTTCTTGTGTTTCTAAATGTAGAATGGGAGGCAGACCCCATCTATCGGGTCGGTCTGATATAGAACCAGCTCCCATTTTGGATTAAGGAGACCTTTAGACTTGGGCTTTAGGATTTTTTGATAAACGTTATAGTTTGTACTGATCAGGTGACTCTGGCCCATCCCATAGTTATGCTAATGTAAGCTTTGACTGTTGGGGGATAGAGAGGGTGCCTGTCTCCTGAATCCAAACTGGAAGCTGGTTCCACAGAGGAGAGGCCTCCAAGTTCAAGGCTATGTCTCCCTTTCTACTTTTAAATATTCCAGGAACCACAAGTAATCCAGCACTCTGAGAGCAAAGTGCTCTGTTGGAGTGATATGGGACTATGAGGTTTTTAAGATCAGATTGGGCCTGATTATTCAAGAACTGTGAGAAGGATTTTAAATTGGATTCTGGATTTAACAGGGAGCCAGCAAAGACATCAACTGAAGGCTTTTCAGTGAGATTTTAGGACAAAATTATTGTAATTAATTACAATAATCTATTCTATAAGTAGAAAATGCATAAGATGAAGCATTTATTAACAAACTCAAAATACTGTTATGAAACAAAGAGCTGCAATGAAAAACTGGAATTCTTAATTTTTTCCTACAAACCAGTCTGTATAAGAATCACCATGACAAACTGTCTGTTTTCTTTGTTGACGTTTGTTCCCTGGAGATATTAAAATTTGAAACCCTGACAGTGTTTCTAGGTTGTATCAAACATCATTTTCTGTTCTGCCTCAAACTGCCATCCATCTCCCGGAGAACATGATTCCCCTCTCAAAAACCATGGTGAGGAAATCACAAACAACTCAAATTGACCGATCAGGGAAAAGATGTTGCTTTCAACCAGCTGTTGAGATAAATCATGATGGGACAACTTCAACTGTCAGATCCTCCATAACAAAGCTGAGGATTACGCAACATTTATGATTTTCTCTATAATGCTACCCCTAAACACACAGCTTCTTTTTAATGTTTCTAACAGCTACATGGATACTAAAATACTACTACACCAAGTGTGCGTGCGTGCGTGCGTGCGTGCGTGCGTGCGTGCGTGCGTGCGTGTGTGAAGGAAAAAACTTGCAACTAAAGAGCCAAGGCATTTAATACTCAGTTAATGGCATCACTCTATAATATTATGAATATTACAGTATCACCGGATATCAGATGTCCTTCAAATTAATCAGTATCAGGGGATCTAACAATCATGCTGGCCATGAAGCTTTCATACTTTCATACTACACTAAAATATGCAAACACCATAGAAAGTATTACAGCAGGGACATGAAAACATTTCTCAGTTTGATGCTTTTTACATATGACACAGTATTTTCTAAACGTATCCTTGATTTGTCTGAAATTCACTAAAATGAGTGTAAAAGTGTCAGTACTTACAACACACAATGTGTTGGCCACTTTAGCTCATGCAGTGGATGCAACGGAGTCCTCTGTGAGAAGCTTCCATCAGTGAAGTGACTGCGGGGGGGAAAAACAACCTGCAAGGCTGTAACACATGATCCAGTATAACAGGAGACACTTAATCCAGATAAGTCTTCAGTTGAGTACGCCTCCTATTGTCTTTAAAATCAAAGAAAAAACAACAAAATTAACATCAATAAATTGGGAATTTTTCTTGAGCAAGAAACACTGTTAAAGTTTGTTGGTGTTCTCGGTGGCCAACAGTAGCTGATATGTGCACGGGTCATCTGGCTCTCTGCAGGAGGTCTGTAGAGTAAAGAAGCCAAAATCAATGCAGCTAATAAGCCATCAACTGAACAAAAGAGGTCAG
>VOQK01022823.1:0-15439 GCA_015052645.1 Benitochromis conjunctus
TTTGTAATTTTGCAACAGTGAAGGGAAAGCAAAGTGCAGTGTGGTCACCAAAAGTACAGGGTCCCACAGTCGGAGGTGAGCTTTTCAATCTAACTGTCTGCATCAAGGCTTTTAGGTAATGTGTGTGTGTGTGTGTATATATATATATATATATATACACACAAATTAGGTGTGTGTACAGCTGGAGAGCAAGTTTTTTTTTTTTTGAATGAGCAGGTCTCATAATGTAGCTACAAGTTGTGAGGACACACAGCCATGTGAGGACATTAATGCTCGTGGACCCTTATGGTCTCTATTGCACGTGGCAGTTCCCCCTTTAGCTTAGTCTGGGCAAACCCCAGTAGTTGAGGCCTGGCCACAATGTGGTGAGGAGCACTCGAGGAGGACTCTGACTAGAGCTGCTTCTTCTAGAGTTGAAAGGAGCCGGTTAAGGTGGTTCAGGCATCTTCATGGGACGCTCCCTGGATGTTCCTAGGCGAGGGGTTTAGGGCACGACCGACATGCTGGAGAGATTATACAAAATTATATTTACATCTAAAGAAGAAAATAATTTCATATTAATTTCATTTCACAGGTCCAGGTATTCAATGCCACATCAACGTTCCCACTTAACTCTGCACTCCAAGCTGAAGTCTGCAGGCCTGAATCAACTTGACTTTTTGTTTGGAGGGCGGAGCCCAAAGGAAGAGGGGTCCTAATGTGATTGGTCACGTTCAAAGCAGCGAAGCTACAGGTTTACTTTACTGCATCAGTAGCAGCAACACAAGCGCCGTTTGACACTGTATTTGATTACAATTTGTATAATGAAGCTTGCTGAATTAACTATTAGCAGTTATTGTTTGCTGTGTAGAAGTGGAGTCTCTGACGACTGTCACCAAATTACTTTAATGCTGAAGAAATCTTAAAAACTGGAGGATTCAAAGGCAGATTCTGAAGCCCTTGCACTCCTGTCCTATTAGTTTGTTGTACAGTGTCATATACATTTTATGATCAAATTGAAAAAAACGTTGAAAATCGTTTTTCTGGTTAACTATATATATTCGTTTGTACACAAATAGTGTTCGGAATGAGGCTAGCAAGAATATTAAAGAGTTGTTTCCTGTAGGTAGCTACTTAGTCGTTATTAGTAAAAATTTTGCTCCCTGTTTCAGTAATTTTGTCACGATTAAGCAAGCCATGAAAAGTCCTACATGGTGTAAGTGTCGCTGATCAAATAGTAATGATCACACTTTTTGCAATTGTGGAAGAAGTACCCATCGTAAATCCTTATATATTTATATATTTATATAAAAGAAGTAATACTACTGAAAAAACCTTTAAACCAGAGGGGAGATCAAATCTGACGTGTTTTAATCTTTATACATACACTTGTAAGATTATAGCTTTATAATTTTAATGCTATAAGTCCATTTTTACCAATAAATTGTTACATTCAGTTTGAACACCTCAGTGGACGTAAGACAAATTTAAAGGATTGTTAAGCTAAGCCCACTCTACACTCCTGATCAGAATTCATACAAAAACATTCAAGATATCGTGTTCACAAATTGTCTGAATGACACGCTACCAAAAACATAACCACATTCGTCGCTGACTAAGGAAATATTTGAATTTAAAGCGGGCAGAAAATAATATGTCTGCATTAATATGTAAGTTTAAAGTCCTAAAAAACAAACAAACTGGGAGAATGTTGGGGGGAAAAAAATTGTTTTTCTTCTCTGTGCAGCTTTTGTTGCTTTTAAGCTGTGTTTTACACAAGACCTGCAAAGTTGTATCTCTTTTTTATTGTTTTTAATAACTGGGAGCTAATACCAGTTTAATCCCCACCAACTTTCACAGAAAGCAGGGAAAGTACAACACGAGCACATCACTGGACAACTGTTTGGGCTTGAATGAGTCATAAATCTTTGACCTCATTGTCAGAAGTTCCTGTTCTCCTTTCCCCAGCAGCTCTTTGCCTGAGTTTCCTAACGTCCTGTGGCCAAACAAGCTCCCCGTGTAACCGCTGTTGCTTTGAAGGAAGGAAGGACGAACACGCTGCTCGTTAAATTCAGCACCTGCTTCATGCAAATGATGGAAGTTCAAGTGTGTTTTCCTGTTTAAAGGCGGTAAACCCTGAAGCTGATTTCGGTGGAAGTCTCAGCACCAACCCTGTTTGTTACCTAGAAAACTGATTCTTATCTTGTCCTCCTGCAAACAGATTTGACTTTATTAGAAAACAAAGTGTGCTTTGTGTTCTCTTTGCTGAACCATAACTCACTTGTGGTTTTTCTGTCCTTACTTTCTGCTACAAAAGCAGTAGTGTAGTTACGTGTTGCAGAACAAGTTTTAACCTGCACTGCTGACACTTTGGTATTCACATACAGAAAGTTCTCCAAAATATACATCGAGTAAACAGCGGCTGTGCGGCTGCAAAATGAAGCCCAAAATTGAAGTTTCTCTAATCCCTTAAGTACATTTGTACTGCTTGAGAAGAAACATTTTATTTTATTTAATTTTTCTGCACTATAGCTGTCTTTCTTATCTAAATATCCTGTACACTGAAGCTAAATATGCTCCCGACTCAGCCTAAAGTCGAGTACAGTGGTACAGTACACACTGAAACGAGACAATGTGTGACTGCAGTTAATATGTGGAAACCCATCACCACAAAGACAGCACAGCATATGAACTTGAGTGGCATCCCATTCTTAATCCATAGGGTTTAATATGATGTTGGGCCACAATTTGCAGCTATAACAACTTCAACTCTTCGAGGTTTTTCCAAGGTTCAGGGAATTTTTGACCATTCTTCCAGAAGTGTATTTGTGAGGTGAGACACTGAAGTTGGATGAAAAGACCTGGCTTGCAGTAACCTCTCAAAGTCATCCCAAAGGTGTTTTATCAGGTTGAGGTCAGGAATCCGTCAAGCTCTTCCAAACATCTTTTTGGACTTTGCTTTGTGCACTGGTGGACATATTGGAACAGGAACGCATTCATGAATGAAATGAATGAGATAAACAGGGCAAATCCAGGTGCACAAAGTCTGGAGGAACTTACTGGAGAATTGTCAAAGCTATAACTGATGCCAAGGGGTGTGAGAAATGAAAGAAAGATCTTTAACTTTTGTAAATGAGAGGGTTTGATTTCCTGTACATATGAACAAAGAATATAAAACCATGTTTTTTTCACTTTATACCAGGTCAGAGAGCATACAATGATGGGAACAGTGAAGGGGTCTCAAGACTTTCTAAATGCACTGCCGTTCTAGATGTTTGTGCTTCTATAATAAGATTGTACTTGTAAAATTTAAGGTGTTCCAAACACTTGACATGGTGTGTTTATTTGCGTGTGCCAACAAGCCTCTCATTTCCTTTTCCATCACATTTTTGCATTTCCATCACGTTCAAGAACATTAAATTGGCTTACATTCACCTCCTGGTGACCTCACCTAACCAGAAACCAACTGCTTCTTTGAAGAAGCAAGCACTATCATTATCTAAATTAACATTAACACTGGTTTTTAGACATATATAGCTCTGATGGGCAACTCAAAAGTAAAAATAGGAAGGCAATTTTCTTGAAACTGGAAAAAATCTGCATTTTTATTCTGGTACTTTTTCCAGATTTGGTAAAAAGTAGCAGGGCCAATGAACTGCTCACCCAGAAGCTCCAACACCCTAAATGGACAGCCACTTTCAATTGATATGCAGTTGCACAGGTTGGTTGGTGGGAGCCAACCTGTCTCCCAACATTTACAGTTCAACCCAGGGACTTAACTCAGCTGGTTGTCATCTGGTTGTATTCCTATGTAAAAGCGAGGATGCTGAGTACCTATGTCATTTTGCAGGTAAATTGCTGTTCTGCAGCAACTACAGATGCAGATCTTTGAAGTTCTGTTTGGACTTCAAAGATCTAAGTAGGAAGTAGCAGTTAGTATTAGTAGTAGTAGTTAAGTAAGTAGTTAATGTAAATATCTGCGTATGCAGAAGCTACTGCATTTGTGAAGTTTATCACAGTTATTCACCATATTATCACAAACACATTGGTTAAAAAGTGTTCCTTTACATTTTTTTGAGCGGCGTATATATATCAAGTCTTTAAAAATGCATGTAAATAAAGCACAACTGGTAATTGTTTATTTTTATTTCAACAACTTTCATAACTATTGCATTAGCATAAAAATATCTATGTAAGTAAAAAAGACTGGAATAAATATAACAGTTTTACTGGAGGTGTGTTTTAAGTTCCAATTAGCGCGATATCACAAAAAACGCATTAAATAATCTAAACTGAAATTATTAAGCATCAAGAAACGTGTGTCTTGCAGCAATCCATTTACAGACTTGAATCAGTTCATCTGGATGCAGCTCAACTTCTTCCAAACTGTAACCAGGAGGAAACTAGGTACTAGGAACAGGAAACTAGAAGACATGGAAAGTGCTAAAGAAACATGGAACTCACAGAAAAAACAAAACCATACTAAGGAGACAGAAGGGGGGCAACAAACACGGAGACAATAGATAAACAACCATGAAGACAAGGCTGACTAAACACAGGAGAAGACTACACACTGTGGCAGAAAAACTCTAAGATAACTTAAAACTGAAGGCATACTTGATACAGGACGTAAATATAATCATGAAATTAAGAATCACATACAATATTCCACACATAATAAAGACTATTAAGTACAGCAACATCGATACACTGGGTCAAAGACCCAGTACCATATCCAAAATAAGCTTAACTCTGACAACTGAGATCAACTACCATTTTCAGGGAGTGTAGGTGAGAACGCAGCCTTTAATATTTCATCCTGACACGCTGATTGACAACATTGCACAGTGATGTCTTAGAAACAATAGATGCATAGTGCCAATATGACACAAAAAGGTATTTCAGTACACAGCTCAGCACAGCCGGTTCTTAAATACTGTTGAGACACACACAAGGCAACCTTTGCAGTCTAATTTCCATGGCACCAATGGGCAGCTTTGTTGGTCATTCTCAGACGTCAGCTTCTTCCAAAAAGACATCAACATCAAGAACGTGTTCCTCATCCACACAACACACTGGTGAATGACTGTATAAGTGTACCTATGAAAGGCAGACCTCAAGAGTATCAGTTAATCCCATTAAGTAGCATTAAAAGCCACATGTGTGCTAAAATTTATAAATAAAGATACAATTTGTATCAACTGCATCCTGCCTCTGACGTGGGACTGCAGCGAGGCAACTCCAAGGAATTAAAATAGAGTTTTTAATCAAGGTGGATACCACTATACAAAACACACAAACTCATGTTAACCTTCAGTCTTTCCACTGAAAGACGAGTTCTCGGACTGGGTTCGTCTCATCTCAGCTGACTCTGCAACTTGAGGATTTCGACCACGAGCATCTGTGGATCCATCATCTGAGGGAACATGTCCATGGCTGTATCCACCAGCTGGGCGCTAAAGATAGCGAGGAGCTTTTTCCGTATAACCTCTCTCTCCTCCCTGCTGGGACCTGGTTGCTTCATTGGAGGAGGCTCCCAGTGTGATGGATCTCCCGGGAGGCTGCGGACCACCGCGGGTTGCGGACCACTGCAGAATGGATCGGACCATTGTGGCCCCTGGAAGCTGTGGCTTTGGCTGCGCTGGAAATTTGTCGGCTGACTGTAGGGATTCATGCTGACTGGGTAAGCACAATAGTTTGGATAGTGAGGCAGACTGTAGGCTATCATATCAGCACTGCGGCTGCTTACTTGCCCAATGTTGTGGGTCGAGAAAGCTGGTGCGCTCCCACAAGAGGGAGTGCCATGTGAGCAGCAGCTGCACGGGGCACTTTTTGGAGGGCAGTACCGCTGACAGCTGCTGTACGCCGGTACATACTGGTGATCACTCAGACTCTGAGGAGCTTCCACCGGCTGGCTCTCTATGGAGCCTAAACCAGAGTCCAGCTGCTCCTGAGAGCAGCTGTGCTGCACCGAATTGTGATCAGACGACGCGTGTTTGCTGGACTTTTCCTTCTTTGATGAGGCCTTCTTGCTGGAGCAGTGACTTACCTTCACCTGAGCTACCTTTTCATTTTTATGAGCTTTTTTTAAGGAGCTGCTCTCGTTTCCCAGAGTCAGTTTCTTCGCCATATCCTCCACCAACATGAGGCTGAGTCCAGGCACAGGACTGGAGCGAGTTGAAGATTTCTGAGGAGCAGTAGGCTGCTTAGCACTCTCCCGAAGCTCATCTGCAAGAGCACGATTGGACTGTTTGGCTCGCTCGGGATGGTGGAATTTACATTTGATTCCATAAGTACATTTCTTTCCTGGAAAAAGAATAAACAGCAGGCTTTATAACTCCACCAAAGCAGTTTTTTTTTTAATGCAGAGAAATGTCTCGGCTAGGCAACAGTCGAATAACAACAACAATCTTGTTAAAGTAAGGATGTTTTCTAAAAATACTGCCTTAAATAGTTATTTTCTTTATTAATTTTTACACAAAGTGCAGCAAAATACACTAAATGTGTACTTGGCAGGTAGGTTGTCCCAAGCACTGTAGGGTTTATCTTAGTGGCTCCTCCTTAACATTGAATTCTGAAATCAGGGATCTGTGAAGGCTAAAACCATGTGTTGGATGAAGATCTTTGGGCTCCATGTTTGCTGTACTGTGACCCCTGATGGTGCTGCATGTCTTAAAAAAGCTCTCTCACCATAAGGACACGACTGTTTTTTCTGAGTCTTTGGAACCCTCCGCAGGAAGTTCTCCAGGGTTGGTCCATGTCGACCGAGGGGATCATCAGGGGGCATAAACCTGCATCAGGGTGACATGCAAACATCATCACTCATCGGTTAATCCAGGTTACTAGCTGGTAGGGATCTTGTGTATCAGGAATGCAAAGCTCACTTGTTATTAACAAAGGAGTACATGAGCAGCCTCTCTTCGATGAAGCGCTTCCACTCCGGCTTCTCTCCCTGAAGGTCACGGTACATGTCATTGGACACGATGATGCCGTCAGACTCAAAGGCATGCTTGACAATGTAGCAGTCGTCATTACAGACCACCCGTTTGCCGGCATAGCGCCGCGACGGTGTGAACACCAGAATCCTTTTCCTCTCCAGCTCACGCAGAATTTGCTGATCTGGATGCCAAAGTCAGACAAATGATGAGCCACTACAATAAAGCCAGTGATTATTCAAGACCTTGAATATGAGGAGAAGGATTTTGAATTTGATTGTGGATTTAACAGGGAGCCATTGAAGGGAAGCCAATATGGGATAAATATGATCTCGCTTCCCAGTCCCTGTCAGTACTCTCGCTGAATTAACTGAAGGCTTTCCAAGGAGCTTCAAGGACAACCTGATAATAATGACTTATAATAGCCAAGCCTAGAATAAGTGAATAAATTAGTTTTTCAGCATCTCTGTGAGACAGGATATTTGTAATTTTACAAACATCCTGTCTTAAAGAAATGCAAGAAAGCAATCATACATATTTTTAATGTGCTCATTGAAGGACATATCCTGGTCAAAAATGACCAAGAATAATGCCATTCAAAGTAAATATCTAGTTAGACACTATTTTTCTTTAGGGCCGAGTACAATAACTCAGTTTTAGAACAAGGAAATTAAAAGTCATCCAGCTCTTTATGTCTTTAAGACATTCCTATAGTTCAGCTAATTGCTGTGTGTCATTTGGCTTCGTGGATAGATAAAGCTGGGTATCATCTGCATAGCGATGACACTATATGCTATGCCTTTCCTTCCAAGGGAAGTGTGTATAATTGTGAATAGAATTCATCCCAGGACAGAGCCCTGTGGAACTCAATGCTTAGAAATATTGCAGAAGGAGCACAGTTTAACCCTAGAGGAGTGGCTAAAGGAACAAAACAAAGAGCTTAATCTTTGTGGAGCTGAGAGGAGCTGCAAATTAAGCTCAGGGTCATCACTAAAAGTGCCCATTTAGATCTTTATTTAACTCATTCAGCTATAATTAAAAAACAAATCCCAACTGCATATTAATTTGTGTTTTTTCCACAGCAGGCAGGTTTAAACATCTTGAATAATAACTGCTGACTTGAAATTACACCCTAACACAAAACTGTTTATCTGCATGAGCTATCTATTCAGCTACATTATCAGCAATCACTTCCAAATATAGGTCACCACAGGCTGACTGAAATGATGCTTATCATTTGGTGTCACAGAAAAAAGAAAAAAAAAGGAAAAAAATGGTTTCTTTAGAGTTTTTGCAGCTCATGCTGCAGATAAGCTTTGTGCATGGAGGAAAAAACCTGTGTGCGGAGTTTCCCCTTTTGAGTTATACAGTAAACTGAGAATCAGCAGCTGATTCTATCAAACAATGTCCTGCCAGTAACATGGCTGGGTTTAAAGTCCACTACTTACAAAACGACTTACAAATAATTTCTCATATTATATTATCTTATATTATCATTTAGTTTCCAATCTACTAGTGATCTACTCTATTACATTGTGAGTTCTTGCTTTAACTGTACAAAATGTAAAAAACTGCCATTAAAAACGTCATAGGAGGCAAATTAAAAAACAAACAAACAATTAAATGTCTTTGTAAAATCCCCATCAAAAGCTTAAAACACACGCTGGGACATTCTGGGAAATTTTTGCTTGAAAAATATAAAAAGCTTTAACTTTAAACTTGCAAGTAAATAAATATTTTCACACATTTCCTCAAATAAATTGCATCACACCTTGGTTTCAGTGCAGGTTTCACGATCAGGCAAAGAAGGAAGTAGAGAAACAAAACAAAGCACGTGAATTCCCAGTAGTGTACCTGCGATGGGAACATCCGGCCTGGGCTGCTCCTTCCTCCATGAGGGAACAAACACAGTGATTTCAGTGTGGCCTCTGTCCAGGAAGAAGTTCACAGCCAACTGGATTCCCAGACAAGAGAAAACTTCCTTGTTGCCGTGGCTGAATGAAAACCAGGAAAAATTAATAAGAAACTAGAACACATCCCCACACATTAACAGCTGGAGGGAAACTTCCCTGACCCAGTTTAGAACAAAGTTTGTGGTGTTTATAATGGCACTCTGATGCATCACAGCTCTTATTAGTGCACCTTATTTACATTATGTGATGTTAAAGATTACAGTAGAACAAACCTCTTTGGCTCCAACAGGTTGACCATGATTTAGGCACGAGTACGAGGACTATTCTTACTAGGCACTTTATTAGGTACACCTGTTTAACTGCTCCCTAATGCAAATATCTAATGAATGGAAGTAACTCAATACTTTTAGGCACATATAGAAGAATCAGTTGACCTGCTGAAGTTAAAAATTTGTATTTAAAATGAGGAAGAAAGGTGATTTAAGTGCCCTGGTTGGCCATATTTCAGTATCAACTGTTGATCTGCTGAAATCAATCATCTCTAGGGTTTACAGAGAGCGGTCCAAAAAAGAGAAAATATCCAGAGAGCAGCAGTCCTCTTCACTTGGACTCACCAAAATCAGTCAATAAAAGACTACAAACACAGCCTGATTTGACGAGTCTCAGTTTCTGCTGCAGCATTCAGATGGTAGAGTCAGAATTTGACATGAACAACATGAAAGCATGGAACAATCCTGCCATTTATCAACAGTCGAGGCTGGTGGTGGTGGTGTTATGATTTTGGGAATACGTCCTTGGCACACTTTGGCACTCCTTAGTACCAATTGAGCATTGTTTAAGCATGTCCATCTCTTTGTGAACACGATGATCCCATCTTCTGAAAACACAAACCTCAAATCATTTTAAACTCAACCCAATCGAGCACCTTTGGGATGTGGTGGAAAAGCAGATGGACGTGATGGATGTGCAGCAACTGTGCGATGCTATCATGTCAATATGGTCCAAATGGTTTACTTAAAAAAGTGGTCAATGACACACTGGCGTCTGATCCATAACTAGTTCCACAGTGCAAAAAAAGCTGTCACTGGAACAGTACTATAAAAGAAAAATCGAGGCTTATATATTCCTTGCATAATCTAGATGTGGTTCCAATTTATTTGATTTGTGGCGGTACCAACACAGGAAACAATGACCACGGAAGGAGCTACCTTAAGAAATTCACGAATGATGGACGGATTGATTTTTGCCCACTATGATTTTCCCTCAAAATTACCCCAACATCTGTTACGTCACAATTATTTTCCTCTATTCTGCAGAAATGTGAACTGGCTTGGAAAAGGCATGAGGCAGAATTGGCTCAGCGCCAGCACTGAGTTGGCGGTAACGAGGTAAACTGACTGACTGAATCACTGGCGTTAGTGGTTATGCGAGGGATTTCCCCAAGAATATCTGATTTTATTTTGTCTGTTATGAGTTGCCCAACTTTGCTAATATTGCTAACAATGACTTCTAAGACTGCTGTGAGGAAACTTTACTAACCGCTGAGTACTCGAAACATTTATTTCACATGTTGTATTTTAAAAAGAAAAATAATATTTGACTAATATTGACTCTAGAAGACTCTGGTGTATAGAGGGGTTCATGGTTGACTGCAAAGTACCCAGGTCCTGCAACTGCAAAACAAGCCCAAATCATCACCCCTCCACCATTGTGCTTGTATAAAGTGTTTGTGCTGATAGGCAATGTTTGGTTTTAGCAAAGTTTGATTTTCACCAATTAGTCTTGTGGTTTGTTCAGATACGACTTGGCAAACGTAAGCCCTGTAGCCATACTTTTTTTATTTGTTTGTGTTTGGGAGAAAGCATAAGCTTTGTTTTCGTAACCCTTTTAAGCAAGTAATTGTTCTAATTGTACTGTGATGAACTTAATGACAGTTTCATCACAGTACAATTACCGATGCCCGTACAAGACATCTGTTAGTGTGGTAGCATTTACAATTACCATGCTAACTGATGCCTTCATAGTCTGCTCTTGTTTGCACATTTGCACGTGCTCTTTTATGTTGCCTGTAAAACCTAGTTTATGTCCTACTGAGCTAGTTAGTTTTTGTTAATTTATGTTGTAATTTATGTTAGGTCTATCTGTCTTGTCTTGTCTTTGCTAGACAGCTAACTATGTCTCTTAGCTAGCTAGTTTTAGTGTTTCCGTTAATTTATGTTGTACATTTATGTTGCATGCAGCACCTTGGCCCTGGGGGAACGTTGTTTCATTTCACTATGTACTAGCTGTATATGGTTGAAGTGACAATAAAGCCGACTTGACTTGACTTGACTTGACTTGACTTGAGTAGCAGTTTCTATGAGGTGAATTTTGTGGGATGTCCACTCTTGGGTAAATGGTGGTATTGCATTAACACAACTGAATGTTCCAGACTAGCAAACTGTAAAACTTCAGCTTTTATAGAGGTGGTCTGTCTGTTTAACACAAAAAGAAAAGCTTAAAAGCCAAAAAGAGAGACTTTATTTAAAAGTTAAGAATTTTCCTATTAGCAAAACAAAGCCCCACCCTAACCCAAGACAGGTTTTCACAGGCTTGATCCATGCTGTAAATAAGTCAATCTGGCAATTGTGTGGCTTGAACAATTGCCAGAACAATTGAGTCACCTTCACACCCCTTATAAATCAGCTTTAACAACACTTCTATCATCAACTTGCCAGGATAGGTGTTTCTAAACAAAGAAGGTACACCTTTACTTAGACAATATGACAGTGATGATGTAAGTGATGAAGTCCTTGGGGAATTTCTCAGTGATGAAGAAGAAATGCTGTTGGGCCTGCTCCAGAGATATATAGGTACATTCTAATTTGCATACTCAAGAAGCTGCATGCCCAAACCTGCATGCCCGGCTGGGAAAGGCAAATGACAGACGGGGGTGTATACTGTGCTAAAACAGACAGCTTGTACTCTAATTGTCTCACCCTTTCTCACGCTTTGGTGAATAATAAAAAACGCTTAGCACAATTAAACTTCCCAAATCACAGTCAGTAATCAGAGATCAGTGCCTCCATGTTTTTAAGTAATTTACTTGGGAAAATTGCACGGACTATACATTTCTAAAGAATAAAAAAGACGGCAGTCTTCAAAGCTGCAGTTTACAAAACTGGTTTATTGTGTTCTGAGTAAAGAGACAAAAATAATTCCTCAGGTGATGCACAACACAAAAACAAAACACACAGTGAGTGTGTAGTATTATCTCTGATGAGCCTAATCACTGAAATTGTATTTAAATCTTATACCTAAAAGAGTATATACATAATTTTTTATATTAAATATTATGATTAGCAACTTTAATTCAGATTAAAAATATTGTGATAACTGTCTGAATGGTTGCAATAAGATTTAATAATTTTAGAAATGTATCTGATAAAGTTGAAGACTTTTAGCGTCATGATCAGGTTGAAATAACAATACTGGTTTTGAATCAAATGTCCCACAATATTACAATTTCCCTGTATGCTGGACTTGGTGCTAATGTTCACACGGTAAACACTATGGGCCATATTTACTAATCTAATGCCCAGTGCAACCTGGGGTTTGGCATAAAAACAGTATCATCATTATTTACAAAGAAAGCTATGAGAAAAGTCTGTCAGAAAATACTGTACTACTCGCTCGCTCTGTGACTTCAGTAAAAACTGTTGGCTTAACAGCTAGTTTTTAAATCTAACAAAATGCAGCATACAGCTCATCAGCTCATAAAACTCTACCCATTAGCATATTAGCATGCTAATGTTAGCATTTGGCTCAAATTGGCTCGCACATATTTGCTAATCTAAAATGTAGTAGTATTGGTAGAAACCAGTTTTGTAGATATTTCTGATAACATGTAACATTTAAAGTGAAATCGCCTGATGTTGGAAAGTTGGGTTTGTTTCTGGCAGGGAAATCTGACAAATCTCTCTGTCAGTGTCCACCAAATTGGAAAACAACTTGGAAAATTTGCAAAAAATTTTATTAATCAGGCTTTTGCAGTCCCAAGAACTGACTAATCAGTCACAGAAACATGACACAAGCAGGGAACACTTGGCTCCTAATAAAAAAAAAGATTTGCGCAATGCTCTAAATCAGGGGTGTCAAATATAAGGCCGGGGGGCCAGAATTTTCCTTGAAGTCTTTCACATTTTTCAAAGACTCCAATCTGGCTCACTACATGACTTTCGGAAAATGTGAAAGAGGACATAAATTTTACACTTTTAATTGTATTTTCATATTATGTGTGTTTCACATATTTTATTTTCCCCACTGATAAACACCTACCACATAGCCATTCATACTACAACAAAGTAAATCAGCAATAGATCATATTTTTCAGTATCTACTGTAAAAGACATTTTATAGTGGGGTCACAGCAAAAACATAAAAAAACAAACAAAAAAGAAAAACTAATCATCTTTCACTGGTCTGATGCACTTAACATTAAAGTGGGCTGTATTTGGCCCACAATGAGTTTAACATCCATGTTAACAAATGCTGTTTACACTAGCTTCTTAACATTTGACTTTGTAATCTTGCACCAGGTTTTAACAATTATTTGCCATCCTCATAGAGAGGTCTATTAGTTATAAAAATTATTTATTACCCTTACAGTTGCGTAAATAATGATTCATTTATAAATAATGTTTATAAAATCCATGCTGTTTCCACATTTTGACTAAAAAGCACAGCAGAAAAAAAGATATGACATCACCTGAAGAGCATAATTTAACCTATTTTTGTTTAAAAAGCTGATTTTGTTCTATGGGTTTAAATGTGCTGAAGGGGAAATGAAGGTGTGCATGTATCTTTGCTGGACCACAGCGTACAGGCTGTCACCAGATAACCTCCCACTCAGTCAACTCCTACTCCGAACTGAAACTGTGACTGTCAGGTAGAAGCTGACTGTGATACTGACCTGATTTCAGCTGATTATCATACAATTAGAAGGAATTTGATCTCTTAAAAAGCTGAATTGAATCAGTGGGAGAGTTGTGGTGTAGTTAAATGTCAGAGGACTTCATGCCTGGCAACCTCAAAGCCGCACTACGGTTGAAAGTAGCTAGTGTAGCTGCTGTGAGAATCATGATAAAACCAAAAAAAGAAAAGAAAAAAAAACCTAGCCATTAACTTTCTTTGTCTGAAAATAGAAGTGATCTATCCTAGTTACGGCAGAGCAAAAGTTTTTGTTAGGTCAGAAATATTATTATATTGATTAGAAATAAATTTACAGATTATTTTCTAAGATAATTAATGGTTTTCTCTGTAAAATGCCAGAAAATTGAGTAAATGCCCGTTATGTGTAATTTTCCTCAGTACAACCCCCAGAATATAGTTTAGCATCATAAACAGAGGCACTAAATATTCTCAAGTATGAAGACGAGCTATCTCGTTTAGTACAAAATGGCGAAAACAGTTATTTGCATATAAAACGTTGATAAACTGATTATTCGTTGTGGATCTACATTATTTAAAACAGACAAGAGCAGCTCATTCATCTGCTTTTTGAGTGAAAACCAACTGAAAGTATTGTTGCCTTATCGAATAATCACTGCAGCTCTGATAGACAGAAACTCCATAATGCAGAAACATTAATTCTCTGATTTTTAACCTGTGCATTTTGGACAATACTGCATAAAAACATAATTTACAAGTCATGAGACACAATAATTATTTTGTTTTCAAATATGGATCAATCAGCTCATCGCTGGAGCACGCAGGAGCTTTAAACAGTGGTTTTGGGACATTTTTACTTTACAACATGACTTAAGCTATTATTTGAGTATTAAATATTGATTACGATCTTGATATTGATTATTCATTCCACCGGCTTTCTTGTCTAGGATGTAGTCCTGATCAATCAACTAATCACTGGACCTCAAAATTATACAACATGAAAAAGATTCTCATATTCAGAAGGTTAAAACACTAGGTGTTGTACATTTTTGCACAAAAACATGTTTCAATATTAAATATGGATTAAAATGACAAAAAGTTGCTATTCCTCATATTTAGAACCTTGAACCGGTGGATTTGGGAGATTTCTGTTTGAAAACAGACTTGGGTGACATATTCATGAGCTTTAACCAATGTCTTAATCAATCACTCAATATCAGTCTAGCTACTGATTAGTGTGCTCACCTCATGGCCACATTGCTGCCGTCTATAACAACGGGTCTCAGAGTGTTTCCTTCCTCGCTGGTCTCCTCTTTGCTCTGAGGAGAAGTGCCAGCTACAGGCAGCAGCAGTGTAGGGCCCGAAGGCTGGGTTTCCCCTCTGGGCACCAGCACCGATATTGTGGTCACCGGGCCCGGATTGGCCTCTTGAACGGGCCCAATTCGAACCAGCTCCCCCAGCAATTTATCCGTGTCCATGTTGGGGCCGAACTTCTGCTGAACGGCCTGCACCTGAGCCGTGGAGTAGCCCAGCTTGTGGAAGAAGTCCAGCTGAGCCTCCAAGAGCTGCGGGTCCGGGGTCGGGTCAGGTTCACCTGGGTACATGGTCTCACAGAGGGGATGGCAAGAGTCGCGAGGTGGGAGCAGTGAAAGAGAGGCCCATGCAGAGGTGTAGGATCGTGTG
>VOQK01022827.1:0-10214 GCA_015052645.1 Benitochromis conjunctus
GTAATAGATCTGGTGACAGAGTCTTAAATGCAAACTATCTATATGTGGGAAAGGAAATCAAGTTTATGAACAGCTTCATAAAGACTAACAAAATTAAGATTTATAAATATGACAAAACATGTGATACAGATTTCTGTATAAATATGTTTATTTTTGGAACTGCAAAATCTTTGCATCTCATTATTGTAATTCACACGCATATGAAAACTGGGTTTTGCCTGATTAGAGTCAAAACTATCTTAGGATGCATTTTTCTGATGTTAAATGTGCTCTAGTTCAATTGCTCTTCCTTTTTTGATGTCACAACTAGGTTTGCAACTCTTCTACAAAGATCTACACTCCGTTTCATTTTCCTGCACCGTGGTTCTCTGGGGTTGTTAACTGGAAAATTGCTCATTTAAGTCCAGTTTCGGAATCTTTTTCAAAATGAAAGGAGAAAATGGTATGCAAAGAAATTAATTTGCATTTTACATGAAAAAAAATCTGAAGAAAGAAAAAGTGCAAATGAAAGTAGAGTTTTATAATTAGTGATCATAAAATACATTATCTATAAATGATCTAGTGGTGAGAGTTTTTCTAAAGACACACACCTCTAAACACTTGGACTGACTCTGGCAGAACACACCAGCATAGAGAAAGAGGCACATACACAGAAACTCAAGAGTTCCAGTGAGTGCACCGACCACTAAATGCTTTACTCCCCACTCACTGACATATGCACACATTCACACGTTCCACACACACACTCTTAGTGTCCCGACTGCTAAATACTTTACCCACCTGGCAACCCATGGCTCTGCTAGTTAAAAGCTTTCCGATTAGATGTACATGTATCCGATTTCACTTTAAAGAGCCTGCGGGAAGCAAAGCCGCTTGCCATCGGCGGGAAAACATCACGCTTTTATTCCGGGAAAGTCGGAGCGAATAAGGCGATGACCGGCAGAAGAGATGGATGGATATAGACGGAGGCGGTGAGAGTGCAGGAAGAATGGGCCGTTGTAATTAGTTTATCTAATATCAATCTGCTTCTATCTCTGTCATGTTCTCTCTAAGTCACTCCTCCCTTCTTCTCTTTGACTGGATTCCCCTCACCTCACTTGGCCTTTCTCGATCACGCTTCTTTTAAAAACATCTTTCTTCTTCAGTCATTTTCAGGGATTTACAAATGTTCTCTTTGTATCCTTTACCTCAATTCACGTTCCCAGTCATGACATCTTTACCTTTCTCCCGTTCCTCTTCTTCCTCTTCTCTTCCATCTCCTCCTTTGTTCCCTTACCCTTTTTCTCCCTGTTTGCCTCATTTTGCTTCCCCTCCCTTTCCCAAAGCTATCCATCTATTTCCCTGCCTCTTCTGTTCAGCTCATTCATCCTTCCATCCAACCATTCATCCAGCGTAATGTGTTTCTAAGTGAGTTACCTACAGAAACAAAGTGGGTCACATCACTGTAGTTATTGCATCACCCACCTGATATGCAGGGCTCAGTTGTTTATACTCTGGATGCAAGCGAAATAGAGATGGAGCTCATGCAAGAGGGTGTTTGTAAGGACACAGTTGTTTAGTGTATGGGCTATCAATTCCGATGTCCGCACTGAATAAGTGTTTTGGTAATAATCGGTGGCACTTGTAAATATATATCATTTTGCTACCCTGCTACCCTCAGCTGCTGATTGCTATAACACAGTAGTAGTTAAGCCACGCCTTTCGTTCCCTTGACCTGGTAATATTATGTTTACAGCTGCAGAATCAGAAAGAACAGGGAGAAAAAATTAAAACTGCAATAAGTGCAAGAATTGTATATTTGGCACAACATCCAAAATAAAGAATATGTAGGCACTGGAATAAACAAAAACTCAAACGGCTGTATACCAAAATGATGAGAATAAAGTTATGTGATATGTAGAGACAGTCTATTACCATTTTATTATTTTTATAAAGAATTACTCTGTAGAAACCCAATCCAGCTATATCCTTCTGATGATGCATGCTGATGATGTTCAGCTGCTAAATCACATTATATATCTCTTTTTATGTCATTATTTTGTCATGCTTATAGGCTACAAAAATCTTTATTTGATTGAAAATGGAACAAGAGACGGGCTTAAATTAAAGCTTAAACAAATATATACACAGGGGTGCACCGTGGTATTGTGAGGACAAAACGATAGGATTGAATCGTGGAGGGAAATTGTGATGTGTGGCATATAAACGAGGTGTCTTTAACCATTATTCCTGTGGAACCAGATAAATTAATGGAGCAGTCTGAAGCAACTCATTAAAATCTTAATCAGAGCAATGCCTTATTATGAATATTGGACAGAATGTTATGATTTTGTTCATGCAAATGTTATTTGGTTCACAAATTATGCAATGGCAATGCATAAATATGTTCCCATTGTCTAATGATGGAGCTCTAGAACTGTTAATTGGTTGCATATATCAACTACAAAATCTATCTGACTAATCTCTATTAGTTGTTTTCTTATAAATATTATTATTTGCTATAAAAGTCGAGCGTGAGAATGGGCATATTTAAGCCTTCATCAGAGCATGGTAGAGACTTACATAAAAAAGTGAGATGCCTGTTTGTCCCAAGGTAGTTTTGAGCGGTGCAGGTGTAGAAATATTTTGGTATGTTTTGCCTTTACTGGACAGTTTGACAGCTGTGAATGACAGGAAACACAGGACAAGAGAGCAGGGTAGACAGGTCATGCATCATGAGCCCCAGGCCAAATTCAAGCCAGAGGTGCTGTGGCTACTTGGTCTGTACCTTAGCCCACTGAGTCTCTTTGACCTTCACATGCATTTTTAATAGCTCTCAGTTGACATAGGTGATCATATTAGAAGGCTGAACACAGGCCATTGAGCATAGAAGCTGAATGTGTTCAATATCCCGCTGAAAGGAACACAGTCAGCATTGGACTGTGTGTTAATGGTTTGTGTCTTTGTTGTAATAACAAGTTTGAAATAAAGCTAAAATGATCTATAGCACTTTTCATTAGGTTAATACATTTTTGTTTTTTGGCTGACCCGATAAACTTAACTTTAAAACATTAGCATATTATCCTAATGCAAATGAACTGAAGAGCTATTTGTGCGATTCTATCTGACTTTTTATGTGATGTTAAATTGGATACTTTTAAGATTATGCTAGTCCTTATTTTCTGACATAGAGGTTCGCGCATAAATAATGAGATCAGTGTAAAAGCAGTCTTCATAAACCAAAAGCTAAAGTTCAGACTGCACTAAATGTCCACTTTCCTCACGTTTACTACTATTCTACTCTACTCTTGGATCTTTATGATGCCAAAGAGAGGAAATAAACTTAATATGGTGATTTCAAGCCACCATTCTAGTGTTAAGAGCACTCTGAGATGGGCAATCTATCAGAAGAAAACTGGCTTAAAGGGATGGCAGCCTTAAAGGAAGAGGAGCTGAAATGAATTGTTTCAGACAGGATGAAATAATGGGCTTATTTTGAGCTGTGAGTCATACACAGCTACTCTAGAAGAGTCCCAGGATAGCAATAGGAAAAAACAGAATAGGTCCATTTTAAAACAGAAGCAACACATTTTGCTTTGTACAGCTACACGTGGAGTGTTGGATAGGATGGATCAACAAGTGAAAACATCAAGAAGTCTGGCTTTATGTTACAGAAAGAAGGCCATATGCTTTATGTATAGGATCACACAGATCTTCAGTAAGGAAGCATGCAACGAAACAGATTCAGACAAGATTGATATTGATGGGTGAAAACGTGAGAACAAGTGAGTATTCTTAATTTTATTGGATATTAAGAATATTTTATCGGACATTGCTATATGGCAGGATTCTCCTCTCTTTTTTCCCTTTCTCTTATCTCAGGTGGAGTTTGGGTTAGGATTTCCTCGCTGGCCCACATGGGGTGGGTGGACTTTCTCCTTCTTGGGCTCTCGTCTCCACACCGGTTATACATAACTCATCGACTCATGGTTTTTAAAGACCAGCATGTGTTTCCAGATCAGTGTTGCTGTTATGGTGATAATTAGGCCTCCCTCGTCTCTAGTTCTTGTGGTTTCTTCACTCCATGACCCTGTTTTCTTCTCTGTTGTCCAGTTACCTGCCCAAAGCCAGAGTGACGATTGCGTTTCCTTGGATTCCTGTTGTATTGAAGAGTTTAATAGAAACTCCCAGTTACCAGTACTTGTGCTTCTGGCTGGTTTCTACACCTGTGGAGGAAAATACCTGTTACTCGCCTAACCTGCCCATTCTCCAGCTAATTCATGTATCTGGAAACCCATCTGCTTGCCAGCTTCCCCTCTGAAGGCTTCAGAGTTAAATAACAAATATCACAAGTTCTTCACAAACCCATGCTGGCTGTTTCTAACTTCTCCTCTCTTCTCTCAGGCAGAAACTCTATCATTCCTGCAGAGAAATCTCCTACCTGTTCCACTTGCCTGTTTCTGGAATCGTTTTTATTCCTGTTTTACAACAAAAGGTTTGCCTTCCTGATATGAAACTTACATAGTGAACATGTAAGACCTAGTTCTGTAACTGAGAATAAAATGTCAGTGAAGTTAGGTGTGACAGATGCATATGGTCTAGCCCATTTTTATGGGTTGGACGCTGGAAAAGAGATTTCAATCTCAATGAGACATTTTACCTGGATAAGTAAACGATAATGAAATGTCCCCACGCAGCAGATGTGTTTATTTCTCTGTGCTGTTCAAACAATATATAATATATATATATATATAATCATATCACATCTCAGTCCTGTTTGTTTGGTTATGAGATCTCTTAAAAGTTGTCAAGATTTCTTTTTTTATTTTAAATTATTTTTTCTCACATTGTCATTTGTTAATGTTGGGAAGTACTGTACTATTAACCTTCTACACGATGCTAAGAGGAACACGGTTGAACTTTTTGAATAATTCTTATAAAATTATAATCCTCCTTTTATGCATAAATATCAGGTGTAAATTATCCCAAACCAGCTGAGAAACTAGAGTTTATGTCCACAACAGCAAACATGAGCCCAAGTTAACAGAAGAAAACTGCAGACTGACACACAGCAGATTAGGACATTACAGAGAATCACTGGAATGCTAATGTTTACTCACCCAGGGGAGAACAGAGACACTTTGAGAAGCCAATATGAATTCCTCTGCTTTTATGTTTGTATCAGCGTCCCTCCTGAGGAGAAGAGCAGTGTGTGCAAGTGTGAGAGTTTGCATTTCCATGTGTGGCTGTTCTTCAGGAATGATTGCGTTTCTTCCTATGTGACAAAACACCGCACTGTTTTCTGAACAAATTACAGAATTTCAATTAAGAGGGGTGTGTGTGTGCGTGGGCGTGTGCGTGCGTGTGTGTGTGTGTGCGTGTGCAGGTGCCTGCATGTGTGTCGCTACTAATGTATGGTGCATGTGTGCAACGTAACTTTTTATTTCTCTATCTCAGCCTTTGTTCGTGTGCATTTATTAATTTATTTTTATTTGTAAATGCCAAATTCACAGACTGTGCCATGCAGCAAAAATGGATTTGTAGGTTGGTAGATAGACGCAGTTTGTCATTCAGACATATACCAAAACAGTGTTTGTATTTTTTGGTTAATCAAATCAAATGTGTGCCAGAGCGGTGAGGGGAGCAGGAAGAACAGTGCATTGCATTGTGGGATAGTGCCCATATAATTTTGTTTGCTCTGGTCGGGTAGGACTCTTGTTCATTGTTCTCGATGTTGGGAGAATCACAATGATCTTCTCTGCTGTCCTCACTGCTATCTGCAGAGACTATGGCACTGCAGGCTTCTGACCACACATGTGGTCAGTAAGCTCTTCATATTGCCTCTATAGAAAGTGGTGAGGATGGGATGGGGAAAATGAGCTCACCTTAACCAGTGCAATAAGTGCAGGTGATGCTGAGCTCTCTGTACAAGAGCTCTGGTATGAACTAACCAGGAAAGGGTTTCCATTATCTGTACCTCCAGGTGCTACTTACCACTTCCATGCTGGTATTATTGATGAGGAGAGGTATAGGACATCCACCAGTCTCTCAGTAGCCCCAGTCATTGTCACGTCAGCTGAGGCCCACCATGGCTGTGTTGTCAGCATACTTTGATGCAATTAGTAGTGAACCTGGTACAGCAGTCTTGGTCATCAGAGTAAATAGCATCAAGTTCAGGATGCAGCCCTGAGGGGAGCTGGTGCTCAGGGAGATGACGTTAGACAGATTGTTATTCACTTGAACAAAATTGGGTCTTTTGGTGTGGAAATCTAGCAGCCAGTTACAGATGGGGGTTGCTGAGGCCCAGGGGAACCAGTTTATCTGCCAAGTGTGCTGTGGAATGAATGTGTTAGATGCAGAACTGAAATCCACAAACAGCATTTGCACACGTGTGTTCTTCTCTTCCACATGTGTCAGGCTTAGATGTAGTACAGAGGAGATGGCACCTTCTGAGGAGTTATTTGGGTGGTAAGCAAATTGAAATGGGCTGAATGCAGGCGGGGGTCTGGAGACAACATGGGCCTTTACCAGCCTCTTGAAGCACTTCATCATAATGGGGGTGAGTGCTACAGGGTGTTAATCATTAAGACCAGTGACTGTGGGTTTTTTAGGCACTGGAATGATGGCAGCAGTGTTGCAACAAGATGGTTTGAGATCCCACTTCAGTGACAAAGATGTCTCAGTGCATTCTTAAATTTCTGTCCACCATGTCACCAGATTTAAAAGTATCATTTTGTGCTTTGAGCATTACACGTACTTTTTGGTCATTGATGGTTTCACATCAGCACTCATGGTGATGTTGTTGGTGTTAGAAACATCTTCCATACACTTCTGAATTGATTCAGACTCGGGCTTGGCATATTCATCTTCATTTTTATATTTTATTGTCAGTTAAAATTGCCTTGCATTCAAAGCAGTCTTTGATGCTTCGGGCGCCTGCGAGCCAAAATGTCACTTTCTTCACATTAAACATTACCTCAATACACAAAGGAAGTAAGGATACTTAAATATAAATAAATGTACTTTTATGTATACAAGCCAAAAACAAAGAGACACTACTTAATTTCAAGTTTCCTATATGTGAACTGATCTCTTTAGCCTTCTGAGTCCTAAGACATTCGCATTCTTTGAAGTTACCAACATTCATTTAGAAACAAAGTCACTATAAGACTATAACCGTGTTAGTCTAAAGCTGAGCTTTATCTGAAATAGCAATGCATCCCCAAGGCAATACAGTACTTACTGTGTCTATATTACACTGTAAATAAAATAAGACAAGCGATAAATACTTTATGAGAAACATTCAAGTATGAGACACAGGGCGAGTTTTGCTCATTTCCTGACAAAATATAAAGGTGTCCTCTTTAGCTACAGTTAAGAAAGCGACATCTGCCTAAGAGGAAGCATCATTGTGCAGTGCGTAAATGTGAATTGACATGTTAGTATCTCTGTTCATGCTGTTAACTAAGTGAATTTATTTCACTGGATTTCAGTTTTTTCCCCCCGTCAGTCATGACACACAGTGCTACTTTAACCTTTACCAAAATGTGTTATTTGCACACCGAAATGAAAAATTTCCCACAAAAACGATGTTATTGTTTAGTAACACATTATTCGTAAAGTTCGAGTCTAATGCATTTTAGAGGTTTGCATCAACTGTTTTAAATGATGTTTGTTGGTTGTTTCCTCAGCAACACCTCGGTCCGTAGCTCTAGTCCAAAGGAAAATCTCAATGCTTTCTTTGGGCACATGACTTAAGCCAACAACCATGATCAACACAGCAAACCAAGCAATCACACAACAAATAAAGTGTTCACTGAAAATAAAAAAAATAAAATTATACATGCACGTAAAATAAATCAAGGTGGTGCTGGCAGCATTGTTTTTTGACTGTCAGCAAACATGAGGAAAGGGTATGCTAAATGATTGCATTATAATATAATATAATATAATATCAAAAATACATCTTTGTACGTCTACCATGCTAGCTAATTATGTATGTTCACTAGTATATATGAAGATAAAGCACAAACACTATCCACTTCTAGGTCTGTGTACTGACATACTTCCTCTTTGCTGTAAATCAAATCCAGTTTAGCACAGGACATTTCCTGCATGGCAGCATCCTTGTATAATAATAACAGAAACATTTATAGCCAATCAGTCCAAAACCAATTTAACCCATTGTTGCTCTGATTGCATAAGAAAAGTCTCCTCTTATTTAGGGCGAATAAACGTTTCCCGTGATGAAATGTGACACCTCACAGATCATGATGTTGGTTAAACATCCTCTGTGCATAAAGCCATGACTTTGACAGGCTTGCAAAGAGAGGCATCTCAATTGTTCCAATCAGACTAATCTTTTCGTCATTCAGTGACGCAGGTGTCGGATGTATCAAGTGATTTAGCTACACAACAAAAAACTCTCACTCAGGTACACAACAGAAAATAATGAATGCATATAAACATATCCATTGTTTACTGTATCGAAGTCAAAAAATGTTGCTGGCTGCTATTTTCGAGTTAAGTATCACACCCTTAGGAGATGTGGTAGCCATGAAAGTCCAGCTATGTTTCGTTTAAAGCTGTTACTAGCGTTTTATAAAACTCCAATCAAATTCTTCCAGAGCACAGGTTTAGAGTAATTACATATCTGACATATCCAATATTATTTATCTTGTTTAATTTCTCAGTCTCAGTCTCGTTTACAGCTCTGTTGCAATTCAGCATTCTTATTTCAAGGTACCAGTTACTACAGTTATCTCGATGCTTCTGGCATCACAGAGATAAGCAAAAGATGCTATTTGTCATTGCTGACTTGAAGCACCAGCCTTGGACACCAAGAGATTACAGTTTTATTAAAGCTACATAGTTTGCGTCAGGATTTAAACAGGTGGTGGTGGTGGAGTAAGTCAGGTTTATATCTATTTTAAGAGCTTTGGTGTTTTGTATGTTTTGTGTTTATTTGTTTTTGTTTTTAGTATTGTGTTGTGGATCAAAATCTGACACGTTTTTGATGCATTCCCAATCATCTGGGTAAGGAGATCCCAGAAAGTTGATTCTGTTCATCTGAACATAGCATTTTCAGTGGGAGAAACATTTCGTCACCTATCCAAGGGACTTGCTCCATCTCAGGTGACTTCCGGCCTCCCCAGCCTTATTAACAGTACAGTTATATTATGACACCACCATTCTACAGACATATAGGCCATGGAAGCAGAAGAACATCATATCAAAAATGCTCTTATTGAATGTGGTTATCCCAGCTGAACATTTGTCAAAGCTAGGAAGATCTTTAAACAATGCTCCAGGCAACCCAGGAGATGAGGCGTTATGGTCCGTCTGTCCTCTCCAGCCTGGTCTACCATTCTGTCTCTCTCATCTTTAAGCGCTCTCTCTCCTCCTCTCTGTCTGTGTATTTGGGTTGGTTTTGTGCAGGGGCAGGACTCATCCTAAGTTCATACCCTCAATCTCCGCACACCTGAGAGGGATTTCACACCCGATAACCTTGTTTGGCTGCCAGTACTTAAGCGAATGGCTGATCTTCAGTCTTTACTGGGTTGTTGAACAACTAACAGTCACTGAAGCTCTGGCTCCCTCCCTTATGATTGCTCTGCCTGTATCTTTGAGAAAACTTACCCTTCACATTCCTGTGGAGAGAACTGTTTGTGAAAGCTGTGAGAGAGTTTCTGCAGACAGACCAGACCCCTTGGAGTCCCCCGTGGAATTGAGACCTTCACTATATTGTTCTTGTGATTGGGTTATTGCTTTATCTTCACTTTGTAAATAAATGCACTGAACCCTTAGAGCGAGTCCTGCATTTGAGTCCTGCCTGCCTAGTGGTCCCTTGACAGAAGGACAACCGCTGCCTAAGCAAAAACCTTTGGTGATCCCTTATGTGTTAGGAGTGTGAGACCACCTTACATGCACTTTCTTAGAACACTTGGTCTTTATGTCTTTCAAATCCCAAAACATTCTACGTCAGAAAGCGGTCCACCACTGCAAGTATTGGGTCTCATAACAAAAAACAGAGTAATATAGAGTATGCAACTAAGTGCCAAGAGGATTGTTGTGAAATATACACCAGGCAGCCAAACAACTTCTCGCTAAGTGAATGCCACAACACACAGAGTAAGAACTACCTCATCAGGCCAGGACTCTGCAGTTTATTTACACTGTTGAGACTAAATTATTATAGCACCAGTGATTTAGTTGCATAAACCAGAGTAAAACAT
>VOQK01022827.1:19930-36305 GCA_015052645.1 Benitochromis conjunctus
TAGGTTTAGGGGGCAATTAGATCAATCTATTTCTAGCTAGCCTAGCTTAGTGGCACATGTTGCAATGGCAAACAAACAAAAAATACAATTTTCAAGGCACACATATGCCTGGGGTTATAGCAATAATAGTCATCATAGATAATACTATCAGTGACATCTATTTCCATGTATTTAAGCAATTTGTGAAGCCTATATAAAATCATTGATAAATAGTATTTATGGAAGGTAACCACATTAAAAATAGATATTTGGTTAGCTTTTGGCTTGATTTTAGGTTTACTTTCTTTCTTTTTTTGTCAACCTGTTCAGGATGTTCTCTCCTCTCACCCTATGGGCTCCAACTCCCCTGCAACTCTGAAGTAAAGAAGCAGTTAAGAAGATGGATGGATAGATGTATGGATGCTTGGATGGATGGATGGATTTTCTAAATGAGATGAGAGAGAACAGGAGCTGAAAGCAAAGGAGATAAAGACTGTGACAGACAGATGACACACCAAAATAGCTAATGCAGAGATGAAGAAGAGAGTATCAGACAAACAGAAGGATAAGACACGGTGTTTACACGGTTTGTCACAGCCCAAATTTGTCACAGTTTAAAAGGAATCCTTGTTACATAGTAAAGGGAGACGCCATGTGATGAGAGATGGGCTGAATGAGAGTTCACTTATTGTACTTGGTTAATGTCAGTACAGTCAGCCTTCACAATTTCTCACATCCTACATTAATTTTACTCTGCAACAACTTAAACGGTTACTAAAGACTCCCCAAGTTTCCGTTTTCCATGATACTAATACTCCCTCGGCTCGAGACAGTCCATCCAGGTCTTTCATTCTCAGACTGCAAGTGGAGGATTTTACATCTTGTCATTAAGATGACTCGACATGGCGCTGTGGATTTTGCTGAAGTTATTAACATCCAAATTTGTGCCATGTGAGCCATCAAAATGCATTTGATTGGACTTCTAGCAGCAGCGTTTGCAGCAATTACAATTGTCAGTCTTACAGGCTTTCCGTCATCCTATCCAGTGGTGACATCACAGCTGTGTGGTTTCAGATTGTCATAAAACTCGCCTTTTTATTTAAAGCTGGTACAGGCCTGCCTCACAGCATGTACAAGCATAAATGGTTACTGAACTGTCATAGCGTCATAGATGATGCTAGCAATGATCATTTGACTGACTGCATTATGCATTGATACAGGCTAAAATTTAAAAAAAGATTCAGGGGGAGAAATTGTGATATACATTCTGATTCAAATGCCCAATAATGTTTTAAAAATACATAAATAAAAACACCATGGACCACGAACACTGTTAATAATGTCAGCACATCAACAATCCTAATAGTTCCCCTATGCTATCACATAATCAAACTGAGATGAGACAACGGTGGCCTTTTTAGAGAACTTTTGTCCATAAATCCAGCGCTATTCTCCCATTCACTGTCACAACGATAAATGACCCCCAGGTGTGAAAATAATACTTCCCTGCTCAATAAGGACAAAGAGCTGGCTCTCGTAATGATCTGTCTCTGCATTAACGATCTGTCTGCGTACTAATGACTCAGCCTTCATAATGACTAACTGATGATGTGGGAGGAACAGTGAGGAAAATGTTAGCCTCCCTGTGTGCTCAATATTTTTACGATTAGAGGTAACATTCATCCTAAAAAAGAAGACCCCAAGTCTTTGCTTCATAATGACCAGCTGATGATGTGGGAGGAACAAAGACGTTTCACATTGAACTCGGGCAATACATCCTGACAAAGGGAGATCAACACTAGCTCTCAATCTCCAGTCACAGGAGAATTGGGTGAATGCACTTTAGTTCGTTTGCAAAATGAAAAATAATTTTAGTAGGATTTTTTTTTTGACAGATTATTGAATGCTTTCACTATTTAGTGAGTGTGTGTTTCAGTACTATTATTGCAATGCAGTCTGGTTTGACTGTCAAGGAAATAGATGTCACTTATAAGAACATTTGAACCACTATATTCTAATGTAAAGTAGATTTCAGACACAAAGTAAGATATAGCCAAGTAAATGCTATTTAAAAATAACAGTTAAGGTCTAAAAAGTACACTAAAATCCAACTAAAAGTTGTACAGTTGGAACTGTGGATGAAACGGTATCTAAATGGCCTTTCACCTTCACATCACAGCGTCAAGACTTAGTGGGCTCAATTAGCCGTTCTTTACACTGTATCATAATTGCTTTTAGCTGTGTGCAGTCATTGTTTAAAAGTAGCTGCCAGAACTCCATAAGGGCCGAATATCTGTTTTCGCTTGATCTTCTTCATTATGCAAAAAAGGGAAGTTACTGTCTCCTGTTTTTAAATCCATGAAGGCTGCCATCACACGCTCAATAACCAGATAAGTGATGGAGGAGAACTTTATCTCCGAGGTCAGTCGATATCTTTAGTGGTCGACAGTTAAGTTCTTAATTTTCTTTTGAGTTGAATAAAATTTCTAATAAAATTAGTCGTCATTAGTGGGCTTCATTTTAATATGTTTATCACTGTCATATTCAAGTGTGGATCCATAAGCAAAGGCTTATACATTGCCCTGCTGAAGATTTCTACCTGGTCATCTATAATTACACAATGTTGAGGGTGACACTTGTATATTGGGAAGAAAATTAGGTGGGCTAAACAGAGGAGGACGCGGGCAGGGGACTTGGTCAATATGACAATGACAGAGATGAACATTTCCTCTGCAGAATATTTCAATACTTCCAATGTAGTGCAATGAGTTTATTTCACTCTTTTCAACCCTTTTCTGATGATTTAGGGTGACTGAGATTGTGTGACTATTTATAAAAATCATAGACTCAGCTCTGGGAATAATGAGAAGGAATTAATATTATAATAAGTATTGTATGTGTATAAAATTGTCTTGCAAAACATATTGAGGTTTTTTCTTTTGCTGTTGTTGTTTTTTTTGTTAAATGTTCTTACACTGGCAGTGATTTATTGAGAACCCTCAGGGTGAAAATATGCATTTCAATTCTCTCAAGACAGATGATAATGTAGGAAATTATTAACTCTCATTTTTTCATTATATAAATAAATGAAGGAACTTAGAGTAGACTGAATAGCAAATGAATTGTATTTTACTGTGTTATACTTTGATCTGTCTTGAGGCCCAGGAGATCAGAACCTGATTATTACCCTTTGTTTTACTATGAAGATTACTTGCTCCCAAAGCACTGTAAGAAAATGAAACGGATTATTACTGTTAAAATATGCTGCACAGATATTGGCTGCATATAAATGTGCTCGTGCAAATACATTCATATGACATCCATCATTTCCTGAGTATTGAGTGATACAAATTTTTTTTCTCTCTACTTGATCTTGAAAAAGAAAACTGCGTGCCATTAAAGAAGTAACTTGGCAGCCATTAGTTGCTGGGGAAAAATGTGTGTTACACATCAAGCTGGCAAGCTGGAGGTGGCCTACAGTTGCTAGGTGAAATTAGGTAACAAAGAAGGATATGATGCTGTACCAAAATTCTCATTTTGATTGCTTTGGTCACTAACAGGCTCCTGAGCCCTTTTTACATGGAAATTACCAACTTGTCAGCAGCAACACAATCGACTGTCGAACGTGGCCTGCCATCAGAGGGCCGCCGGGCCGGGCACTTGTGCCGGCGCTTTCAGGCAGTATGTTCCTCCGGCCTGTAGGCTCGCCTCTAGTCCTAGTTGTTGTCCTGAGCAAAGGGGGTGGACTTCCCGGCCTGGACTGGGACAGACCAGGTGTCTCGGTCTCGCTACCGAGCTTCTGCAAAGGTGATGGGGCCTTTATGACAAACACAGTTTGGACAGGGTGTCCAGTCCACCACCACGCTTTGTCTAGAAAGCTATGCCATTGTCGGGGCCCCGCAGAGGTTTTAGAGGCCTCAGCAGCCCTCAGTGCATGCCATAACCTCAAACTGCTCTAGGATGCATCCATCGGAGTATGATTGTGTGTGAATGTTAAACAGGAAGTACTTACATAGAAAAAAAATAGAAATAAGTGCTTTGGTGAATGGGGCAAGTTGTACAAATACACTTAGAAAAGTGCTATATACCAGTCAATTTACCAACTGCTTGTCAAGTGTTTTGGAACTTTTATCTGTGTTTCCTAAAAGATAATCACTAAAAAAGGAATTTGAGATTTTTCCAATATTCAATATTCAGTTCAGCCTTTATTTGTTTTTATAATTCTAGGAGCTTATAGCACAGAAAAACTACTTAAACTGTACGGAAATGCAACTGGACTTGACTATCCAATAGAGTTTATATACAGTATATAAGATATACAATTACACTCAGTACTAAGCGTATTGAGGAGTGTGCATACTTAAAGAAGCAGGTAATAAATGTGTCTCAGGATGAGCAGCTGAAGTAAATACACAAGCTTTCTTGCCCTCCCTTTTGCATATCTCCTCTGTACATACCCTCCCAGTATTCTAATTTTTCACATATTTAAGATCAAATGTACTATTATTTGTTATTATTACAATAACTATGAGCAGCTAATTTCTAACTCTTGAATTGTTATGTAGCTTGGAGTGCTAAGAAAACAAACAGGAGAAATCCACAAAATCCACTTATTAATCTTAAGCGAGGGGTAGCAAAATATTAGAATAAAGTGAAATGGAGAAAACATATGAAAAGAGGGTGCAGAGGAAAGGAGGAGTCACTGTTTAGTTACATTTTGAAAGTTCATATAATTCATTTACCCACTACCTGAAACACAAGATCTTTGGAGGCCCGTCCACTAGCTGCATTTCATGTGATATAATCATGAATATGCTATGTGCATATGGTTTTGTATATACTGCATCACTGAATTTACAAATATCTGTTATTGTAGAAAGCCGCACCTCAGCAGAAGAACAATACTGTCTCATTGTGTAGTAAAATTATATTTAAAGAAACTTTTGAGATTTTTCTTAATTTCTCTAATTTGACTCTTCTCATGTCCTCATCGTCCTGTTTGTGACCTGAAATACAATAGAGTCACCCACTCAGTACACCCTGTTGAAAGATTTTGATATTCTTACTCTGTTCATCAGGGGAGAAGACAGAGAGGAAAGAGGAGACTGGAGGAGAAGCTACATATAACCAGTGTTGCAAAGGTATATCCTTTGCAGAAGGGTCGTTACCTTCGATATATAATAGAGGCGGGGCACACAGCTCTGAGGTTATAAAAAGTAAGGTATCTTTTCTCTGTGCTATGTTGTAAATTTAATTAAAAGTAGGATTCAATATAAAACATGTCATGAACACTGTTACATCTCAGATCATAAAGTGCAGCAGTAGTTGGACTATAATAAACCAATTTATGATGCACTTGTGCCACATGCCATATTTAATTGACAGCGCTTTAAAATGAGGCTCCAAGGTAAGGCTGTCTCATTTTGTTTGAATGCCTATTGCCTCAACTCCTCCCTTCTGGAGGGTCAGGCTTGCTTCTTCCACGCATCTTTGATTGGAAGGACTACGACCTGAGAAGTGGAGTCGAGGAATCTGAGGAATGAGGGCATGCTGTTGTGAATCAGTTCAGGTAAATATCTGAACTTTTCCAGACAGCTGTGGTGCTGTCTCTGTCACTCTATCGCAGACAGCCAATCATATATAGAACGGGGCTCATGACCATGGGGGTATTAAAATGTGAATTACTTTAATGATTTTTTAACTTCTCCATTGCTGAAAGCTTTCCGGCAAGAAAAACCTTCCCCCACTTCTTTCTTTAATGTCACTAGACCCGGAAATCTGCAAAACCAGACTCAATAAAGAAAAAAACAGAAAAGAAAAAAAAGGAACAGCAACAAAACTCCAAACCCAGATTGTAGCTGTTTGTTTTTCTTCAATAAAGTGATCCACAAGGCCAGAAATTTAATGGACATAGAGTTGGACTCCTTTAAGGTGATGTCGGGGAGGCGGATGTTGGTCCCAGATAAGGACAATGCTGGACAATACCTCTCACCCACACCACGACATGCTGGCCAGACACATGAACACGTTCAGTGAGAGACTGAGATTTCCCAAATGCACCACTGAATGACACAGGAAATCATTCCTGTCTGTGGCCATCTCTGTACAACGCCTCCATCTAATGCACAGTACACAGTGCGATAGTTACACCCTTCTGCACATGCTCTACAAATTTTACAGTTCCTAGTTTAGCAAGTAAAATGTCAATCATATTTATTTAATCTTTAATACTTATAATGTAGCTATTTCTCTATATTAGAGCATTTCTTATATTTTGTAACTTTGTAATAAACTTCAGTCTGTTACTGCTCTTATTGTCTTGGAGCAACTGTAACCACATCATTTCCTTAGGGATTAATACTTCTTCTGAATACTGCTTCTGAAAACTTGAAACACTTCTCTTTCTCTTGCTTTCGTGCAACTTCCTAAAGCACGCAGAGCTGTCTCTAATTAAAACAGTACGATGACTTCTTGTGACGGTAAAACACACGTGCAGACATAGTCACATTCATACACACACATGCACAGCCTGTGGCCCTGGCTTTAATGAGTTCTCTTTTTGAGCGTTAGGCAGCTAAATACCTACTGCAATGAGTTCTTTGGGCTAAAAACAAATCAGTGCCTCATTTGGGCCACAACACATGCACATGTGACGAGTGTTGTACACAGTATTTCTATGCTGAGTTGTTGCATCTGTCTAAAATCTTTTAAGAACTTAAACAGCTTTGCAGATTTCTTACGTGTACTAAAAACTAAAAGCTTACATCTATTATAGTGTTACTGGACAAATTGCCAGGCCACCACAGGGATCATGCATAACTTCACCTGATATATCTGCTAGATTTTTTGTTGGATACCTGACATCAGTTTGAATAAAGGGACAGAAATCATTCCCCTTAGCTGGTAATGACAATGCACAATAATGTGCCGTATTTAAGGGCGGCTAGTGAGATGCTATTGGAAGGTGAATGAAGTAAAACAAATGCCAGTGTCAGCTCCACTCATCTCCTACCTGAACTTCTGTCATCTTGTCTTTTTGTCTCTCTGTTGCCCTTTCCTTACAGTTCAGCCGTCTTCTTTCTTGCCATCTTTCTCCTTGTCATTTATGATTTATGTTCATTCCTTATCTCTCATCCCATTCCTCGCCATACATTTTGTATTTTTAATCTCAAATGCAGCTCTTGTTTTTCTTCTTCATGTCCTTTATTTCCAGTTTACCCTTATTTGACTATTTTCTCTGATTCCAGCATAATATATTACATTAGCCTTTGTGCCTGCTCAACCTCTTGCAGAGTCACATAGATTTGGTCATTAGCATTGGTGACAGAGCCAGGGTGAATTCACTTTTACCCCAGCCATTTTCATACTTCAAAGGAAACAGTGAATTACTTTAATGATGGTGCTCACTTTGCATTTTTTTTTCTCTGAGTTTAGTGGAAATGACAACATGTCAGATTTTTTTTCCCTTTCACTTTGTCAATTTTGAAGGAGACCTGCTTCTGTGAAAGTTAACTGAAGCCAGCTGTCATTGATTTCATTACAGATCAAGTGCCTTTGGGTCTACATGCTTAATGAAATATTTCATCAGGATTCAAGAGTCAAGTTTATTGTCATATACACCGCAAAACACAAGTGGCTATGCAGAGCAATTAAATTCTTACTTTGTAGGTTCCCTTCAAACAACTACATAACAACTAACTAAAATAAAGAGTAAACTTAACCATAGAAAATAGCAGTGTGAGATTTTGACTGTCATGTAAAACTTTCAGGAAACTTTCTACCATGGAAAATTTCAGCTTGCATCATTTTGAAAACAATCTCCATGAAAGTTACAGAAACAAAACAAAAAGCTGCCCACTTCAATGCTGCATAGAGAAACATTGGCCCTTTCTCATATACACCATTGGACGAGTCATAATACATATCCAAAAACATGTTAAGAACCAGGAAAGCAAAAAAAAAAAAAGCAGACCATTCTAAGATCTGTGGCATCTCAGTTCACACAGCAGTCGTCCGACCAGCACGTTTGATAAATTGCAAGATGCTGACAGTTGGAGCCTATGTCAGCTAACATATGGAGCAAGGTGGGGTACTGGACAGGTAACCAGTCCATCACAGGGCTAGCACAGAGAGGCAGACACCCACACACGCTCACGTCCACACCTGTGGCCAACTAAGAATCACCATTTCACCTAACAAGCATGGCGGGAACCCAGGCAGGCACCAGGAGAACAAAAAGCCCTTAGTCAACGAGGCAGCTCAAACCCACAACTTTCCTCCTGTGAGGCAATCATTCTACCCAGCTTCAAATGTATTTATTATATTATATAATTAATAATTTCCAAGCTGCTGACAGTAGCTTAAAACACAGGTTAAAGCAATGGGTGGGGTTCTCTTATTCTGTCTCACATGTGTATTACACTTAATTATCCACCCAGATCCCTGGCAACTCCTTTTAATCATTTAATCAGCTCCTGTTGCATTGCCCAAGCGTCATCCTTTGGAGCGGTCATTAGCCAGAATAGAACAGCTCTCTGTTTTATTACATGCTTTTCTTAGGTAACATTATTCTTAAACACAGCCCATCTTTTCAGAGCCATTCAACTGTATTAGTCACTGAGTAGACTATTATTTTTGACTGGATAAAGCTGCATATTAAACTGAAGTTAATGGTAATTAGCAGAAAATATAGTGGATAGCAAATGCAAAACCCTGAACTTTCACATGAGAAACTTGGGTTTGGGTCCAGGATCCTGTCGGTGGATCGGTTTAAATACTCTGGCTAAGGTTAGGAATAGAGCTTGAGGACAGGTTGTATCTGAAGCCAGTATGGACTTCCTGTGTTGGGGCAGCTCATGATCTTTTCCAAACCTAAACCAAGTTCAGTGAATGCTTTACCAAAAAGCATTAAAAAATACATTAAATTCCCCAAATATTGTTAAAAAGAAGCATAATCCAATCACAATTACATTTCCCAGAAAAAAAAGACTTCTGGTATTTTGGGTAAAAACTAGATTTTTATGAGGCAGAGTAACTCTAGAAAGCTCTAAATAAAACAAACTCCATAGGCAAATTCAAGAATCATGAAAGTGATATGTTAATTACATAAATATTTAAACTGAACTACACATTTTTCTGTTATTACATTCATATGTTCTCTTAATCAAATCTATTATTTGCAGGTGATGAAGGTCTGTTTTTAGCAACGCATTTTCAAGTGCGATTTGCTCATGTGACTGTATAAAGCCTGTCCTCCTCAGTCTGAGTGTGCATGTACGAGTGTGTGTGTGTGTGTGTGTGTGTGCGTATAGCCCTGGTGGGGAATCATAATTGGCCTTCTGAGACACAGATGCTAAAACAGATTATTGTCCTTATGTGCTGCCATACGTACACAAACACATACGCGCAACCTCCCACAGTCTGATACTGCCAACCAAAGATCACTTCCAAATCTTAAGCGCTGTACCAACTAAAAGTGCGGTACATTTACTCATTCACACAGGCACTCACATATATTTTAATTCCAGGTGCATTTGAGATATTTAAGCAGATAAGGGTTTTGCGGTGAAAGGGGGTCAAAAGAGCACACAAGCAGAGGAGGAAGAAGAGAAAAAAAAGGTGGATAAGAGAACAAAAGGTGATGATCAAGAGGAAAATGAAGGCGGGAAAGATAACATTAAATTTAGACGAAAATTTAAGAGACCAATCAAAAAGTTCATATTTGATAAGAAAAATTCAAAAGAGGTGAAAAGAAAGGGAGGATGAGGAATAGAAATAGGAATTAGAGGAGAAAGAAAAAGGAGGAGACAAAAGCAAATTTCATATCAGCTTCTGACCTCCTTTAACTTGACTAAATGAGATGTTAGATTAAAGACATGGCCAGAGCAGAGAGTTAAAGCATTAAAGAGAGAGCAGGGGGGAAGGACGGGGAGAAGGGGACGAGGGAGGTAGGACGAGACCGAGGGTAATCAGGAAGCAGGGAGGATATTTTTGTGTGTCTGGGATGAATAAAGCGAGAAAATCTAAGAGAGAGACACCAAGGGAGAGATAAAATTAGTGAGTGTAAGTAAGATGATGTGGCAGAAAAAGATGTGTTTGGCCTAATCTTACAGCATTTCCAATTTATTCTTGCAACTGATGCATTAGGAAGATATTCTGCCTTGTTAATGAATGCTTAATGAAATGTCAGGAGAGACATGTTTATGTCCACACATACACACATGCAGGAACACACATCCACACAAAATGCAATAAATAAAAATGGAAGGGGGAGATTTGTTTACAGACACATTGAATTTCCCCATTAAGCCACTGATAACTGTCCAATTTTGCATTAGCTGTAGGATGCTACTGGAGCAAAAGGGTAATATAGCCTGGCTATAAATGTGTCGCTTAAATCAGCTACTTTGTAAATTTGGAGAGGTTTAACTGATCAAACAGTTGAAATAAGGCCAGTTTTTAGCTTATTTAAGTGTCAAGAAGCCTCAGAATGCATCAGCATAGTTAAAACTAACAGGAACATGGCGTTTCATAACTAAAGGCCTTAAAACACCAGACATTAATTTTGTGCGTTAAAAATATTTTTGGGACTTACGAATTCTAAACGCAGCCGACAGTATAATTTTGCTGGATGAATTTGAGGCATTTTTTCAAACCAAGCCTAATTTTCCCAATTTATTTCTTGACTAAACAGATCTGATCAATCAGACCATTATATTTTTGCAACAAGTGCCCTCCAGCTCAAAACTTCATTCAAATGATACAAATAGTCAAAAATTCAAATTTTATCTCAGACCTACAGCTAGACACCGGTCCAAGTAAAACTGCTCTGAAATGATTTCTCCACCTCCAAAGATGTGCTCCCAAGTATGGGAAGAAGAAGAAGAAGAAGGCTAAAACTGCCCCATTGAGATCCTGAAACATGCACAAAAGCGTCCATGATGCACCTTTAACTCCTGGAAACATCAGGACCAGGTGATCATCGCTTGATGTCGACTTCATTTCTTTCACAGTGCGTTGGGGATGACCTTTCAGTGTGTTTAAACCTTACAACAAGTTTAGATCAGAAAAATTCTGAATTTCATGTCAATTTTCCACAATTGAGTCTTGGTATGTAAAGGCCCTAAATCGGAAAATGGTATTTTTACTTGATTCAGTCTGGATTTTTTTTGCACTGAATAGTAATTGAAATACTCTTTCATTAGTTTAAAATGTGTATTTTCCAATGTGGTAAAAACCAAGTCTAAGAAAACTCTCCCATCTGAAAATGTGATACCAGCACATCTGGTACTGCTGCATGTTTGAGCCAAGTAGGTGAAAATTCTTTTGGTCTCAGCTCTGGTGTGCGGTCATAAAAACCTGGCTGGAAAACAGGTCATTGCAGAGAAACATATAACGTACTGAATCACATCTACAGGTTATGTAGCATAGCACCGTAGTGACAGCTCTTCCCTTTTATGGTTCACTGATGGCCCCCTGGAATTTAGTCCAGATAGTAAAACAGAGTTTGTATTTGTGTCTGAACAGAGATACCTCTGTGCAGTGCGGGTGGACTAATCTGCTTTCATAAGGCTAAAGTGGCATATGATAAATGCTTTTGAAAGACATTATTTGCACCATATGTTATGTGTATGTTTAGGCTACACGTGTGTGCAACTCTGTCTAACATTAACTGCACATGTAAGGCAACATGACGGGAAGATACTTCATGAGGGCGATACATGTCGAGGTGAGAAAATGACAACAAAGTTTACCAAAAAAAAGTAGGTTAACCAAGATAAAAGACTATACCCATAATTGCACTATGTGACAGAAAAAAAATGGATTTTCTGGAGACGGGGGTCATTCATAGTGACAAACTGTCTTCTTATCCTGGATGGCAGTATCTGTGGACATCAACAAATGAGCAGTACTAACCTTGTACCCCATGACTTGTATCCTACAAAACAAGATGATGAGAAAGAAATGTGAGCAATGAGGGTTGAAGAAAACTGTGTTTGAGATATTCTTCGATTTCAAGCAGCAACAAGCTGTTTGTTTCAAATAAACAGGCTCTGATAAAGATTTTTGTGAAAGCACATATTCTGTATAAGCGAATCTCCGGGAGTAATTAGAAACCCGGAAACAGAAACTTCAAATAAATGATACATTTTTATCATGACATGTCAAGCTTCTGTGTGTTATCTTGAGTACTTCATCTGTGTACTGACCATTTATTAAATAATGCTACCCTGTGCTTCAGTTGCAGTGCAGTGAAAGCATTGCAGCAGATAGCTGTGTATGTGTTAGCATGTGAGAACTTCCCCCATCCACGCGTTGGCACGTGTGCATGCATAAAAATATCTGCACTGCATGTTAGTGCGAGCCTTCATATCTGTCTGTGAGCGTGTGTGCGGACGTGCGTGAGGGGATGCTGGGGTAAAACAGATGACTTGTCACGTCTGTCTCCCAGGAAGTGCATCTTCATTAGTAACCAATCAAAATCCAATTACAGCCAGTATCTTGGCATATTAGGGCCCTGGCATTAAAATGATATGGTGTGCAGATATATTTCCAATCACTGCAGACTTTAATTACCATCCTGTACCACACAGACCACTTTTTAAAGACAGGGGGTGGGAGCTGTGGGGTGTGGGTTGAGAAATTGGGCAAAGGGGAGAGCATAAAATGAGCATTAGTGAGAGAAAGGCAAGTGAGGGAGTGTCTTTAAGAAGAACTATGAGGGGAGGGGTGTTTGAGAGCGTGATGGTGTGGTTGAATGTACTTGTGTTTGTGTGTCTGTTAAGCCGATTTTGACACACTTGTCTCTATTCAGTAGAGCGGTATTAAGAGTTTTGGATTGTGGATATTTTTACTAACATATCTGCCTCAGGCCTGTTGCCATTATGGGCTGGTTGAACATGACACCCGACAGGGCATAGTGAATACACAAATAAGCCACTTATCTTGACTGACAGCTGTGGTAACAGTTAATCAGGCAGCAAGTATGTACGGTTATCACTGGGACCGTCAGTTGGTCGGATAGTCGACCGACTGGCAGAGAGCATTAAGTGACTGCATCCTGGAGCATTCAGTCAATTACTGCATGAGCCGAACTGCCAGTGAGTAATTCTTTCAAGTGATCATTTAGTTAGTAAGTCAGGCGGCCAGTTAGTCTGGGTAAATCAGTAATTAGTCTTTCATAGAGGCAGTTTTCATTTTTCTGCCAACCAGTCTGTAAGTAAAGCCAGACAGCTGTGTAAAACGACTGTTTAATTATAAAATACCACTAAGGTTTGACACCTAGACCCTATGCTCATCACTCACTATGCTACATATAAATTTGGAGAGTAGTAACATCTTTTCCACTGAGGCCTACTGTATATGTAACTGTGGAAGTGGAGGATGGACGCAGCAGGCAGCGGCAGCACTGACATGTCAGAGCGAAAGACAGAACCTTTGCAGCTTAAACAGACCACCAAACTGGGAGGGTCTGTTTGATATATGACATGAGTAGAGTAGGGCATGTTAAGCGTAGAGCAGTTTAAGTTGCCTGCCCAGATTAGCTTGCAGGTCTCAAGCAAGGTCTCTCTGTTTAATCAGATCAGCAATCCATAAGCTATGTGTTATCTAAATAAGCATGAATATCGCCAGTCGCCAATTTGTTATGTCATCTTGTAACATGAGCAGCTGCTTAGTGGACCCTTATTAAAGAGTTTGTGACCATGCTTGTGTTATTTTATTAAATATCTGGACACAATACAACACAATTCACAGTCACGATAAATGATTATCTTTTTTCCTCAATAATTCATCGATTGATCAGTTAATTTTCTTATCTGCTTATCCGGCTGAGCTTTGCAGTGGGGCTGAAGGCTATCCCATCTGACACTTATAATAAGTGGCGTACATCTTGAACAGGTGGTCGGTCCATCACAGGGCCAAAACGGAGACAATCATTCACACTCACATTCACACCTACTGCCAATTTAGAACAACAGCACATTTTTCAAAATTCAAAAAAGTGCTGATGTTGGATTACATAATGATTACTCATGTAAACATTTCCTGCCAAACTAGTGTGTATTTAATGTAATACTGCGAGAAGCTGAGATGTGGGGAACGCTTATTAGCAGGAGAGGGAGGATTATGTCTCTGCAAGGTTGTTGATCTTTTCCTCTTTATCTGACATTCCCCTTAAATAAAAGCTGTGCTCATGTAACAGTATTAACCAAAACAAAATCACTGTGTTGGCGGACAGAGGACAACATTGAGCGTGCAATGTAGGGTGCAGTGGCAGATGTAGAGGTGGCTTCATAATCATCCCACCGTTCTCCTTTAAAATTACATAAAAACATCAAAGAGGGTAGTGGAGCTTTTACATAAAATATATAACGCTGAAGGTTATTCTTCTTCAGGATAGCCAAACATTTGGATTGATTTAGATTATGTCAATAACATGGAACATCTATAAAAAGTTTGCCTCCATTTTTGAACTTTCATTTCGACTACAACATCCGAAAGTTATTTTCCTTTTAGTATGCCGGTATAGTTTGCCACCAAAGTTTACAGGCGCAGAAACGGTTCTTTCTTAATGTGATGCAGGATATGAGCTAGTGCATGCTCCGTCATAGATATTTGTGACTGTCAATTTAGTGAGAAAATCTTTTTCCATCTCCCTATGTAACCCACTGTTGACGACTCAGAAGATGTAATTTCCGAAGTGCAAAGTCTATATTTTGCCATTCACCTTATGTGTGCATTTTGTTGGGGCTTTCGCTAATGTTTTTGCCTTCCTGAGCTTGGGTCATAATTTGGAATTCACAGGCACACACTGTTCACCAGCATCAAATGATACAAACATCACTAGTGGAAATGGATCGGCATCTCCTTCATCGTGTTGATTGGTTATTTCTGGCACAGGGGAGCCACTGCTTCCACAACTGCTGAACCCCGTAAATCTTGCCCTCAAGGCAGACTAAATGAAACACTCAGGCATTCATCCAAACTGTGCCTTGCTGCATGAATCAGAAATAATACTGAAGTCATGCGTCTGTTGCCAAAATATCACAAGCCTTCACTGTGTATGCAAAAACGACTGCTAATAACTGTGGGTGTGTTTACCAGTCTGTTTCAATAATAAAGTAATTAATTAGTGATAAAATGCTCACATGAAAACCCCTCTGCCAGCATTGTTTGCCATTATTATGGGAACGATGTGTTTAAAATCACTGATTAGTCGCCTGCTTGGAAAAAGCATTGGTAGAGTTATTGACAGCGCTCTGTGAGCACATCTTTAGCAAAACACAATTTTGAATGAAACTCTGCTGTGTTTGATATTTCAAGCACCAAAAGTGGTGTGAAGAATAATGCTATGAATAGTGTTTATTTATCTCCACAGTTAACGTCATTTAAAAGGTAGTATGTAAGAAAAGTAATCGTCCAGCACCTGACATAGGCTCAAGCCTACCTCAACGGTTACAGGCCAAAAGGGAGGGTTACATCCTTCACAGGTCACCAGTCTGTCGGTGGGCTAAAACAGAGAGGCAGGGAATCATTTACTCTCACATTTACACCTATTGCCAATTTAGCCAATTACAGTAATCTAAGACATGCGTGTGTTTGGACTGTGGGAGGAAGCCAAAATACCCTGAGGCATGGGGAGAACATGCAAATTCCCATCAGATAGATCTCCAGCCTGTGGATTCAAACTCAAGATCTTCTCGCTGTGAGCACCAGCACTGCATCCCTGTGCTGGCTCATGCATAACTTACATTTCTGTCTCTGTCTTTTAGTTTGTACTAAATGCCAATTTCATATGTCAAAAAGTACACAGAAGGAGATCAAAGTGAAAGAGAAATTGTGATAGCATTGTCTTTGTTATATAACTAAACGACACATTGCTATGGGAATTAAGTACTAATCCCACTAAAAAAAAGTAATAGTTTAAATAATGGGAGCACAGCAGTAGCTGTCTCAAAGTATTTATACCTGTTATATTTGATTCTAAGAGTCTTTTACATATATTGAATTGTAAATTTAGCAGAGGCTGTTAATAGTTTCATAACTCTTTCAGTTTTCAAGATAACATAATTCTGACTGGAAAATAAAAACAAAACAAAAACAGTGAGTAGACGAGTATATATGATGAGCACAGAATAACCTTTAAATAACACCATTGCAGAGTTTTTAATTTATTAAATGCCTTGAATGCCAGAAAGGCTCTGAAAGAGACAGAACCTGTGAAATATTAAGTAAGAGAGACAGATGGAGAGAATAAAAAACACGTCCTTCCTTCACACACCCCGGACCCACATTACCTTCTTTTTCTACATGGGTCATTGGCAAAATGACTTAACCCAAGGATGGTGGACTGGTCAAAAGTAAAAAGAAGAGTATTTTATTACATTTCAATATC
>VOQK01022831.1:0-10436 GCA_015052645.1 Benitochromis conjunctus
CTATCTCTACTTTAAAGATTAGGCTTCAAACTTTCCTTTTTGCTAAAGCATATAGTTAGGGCTGGATCAGGTGACCCTGAATCCTCCCTTAGTTATGCTGCAATAGGTGTAGGCTGCTGGGGGATTCCCATGATGCACTGGGTGTTTCTTCTTCACTCACTATGTGTTAACAGACCTCTCTGCACTGAATCATACTTGTTATTAATCTCTGGCTCTCTTCCACAGCATGTCTTTATCCTGTCTTCCTTCTTTCACCCCAACCGGTCGCAGCAGATGGCCGCCCCTCCCTGAGCCTGGTTCTGCCGGAGGTTTCTTACTGTTAAAAGGGAGTTTTTCCTTCCCACTGTCGCCAAAGTGCTTGCTCACAGGCAGCATCTGATTGTTGGGGCTTTCTCTGCAGGCCCTGTTGTTATACAATCTCTATGGTACAACATAAAGCACCTTGAGGTGACTGTTGTTGCAACTGGATCCTATATAAATACAACTGGATTCAATCATAAACTAGCAGAAGTGAAGCATGGACAAGCTCTCCTTCAGTTGGTAGCTGTTAAGAAATTTGTCCTAAAGCTTTGAAAATTCTACAAAACTCTGTGAGTCACCTGACTAACTCACCAGACTGGCCCTGTGGTCCAACTGATTCACCTACCAGTACATAACCTGGAACAAACTGGTGCTAGTTACCGTTGTAGCCTTTTCTTATACTCATGAACTGTCTGACTTTTAGGATGCTGTGGAACTCCTCTGCTGCAGACGTGGTGTCTCCGAGGTTGGCCGGCAACAAAACACTAACCAATTACACCAACCGGTGTTTCACAGATGTCTTTTCTGAGCAACCTGGTATAATCGTATCTAAAGCAGCTAAATGCTCACAATCATTTATCAAAAAACAAATCACAGAAATTCACAACGATGCAGCACTGAGATACTTTGTGTTCTTGTGATCTCATTCAGCACTGATCCGCTTCTTGTCACGTAGCAACACTTGGCAAGCCAAGCTGTTTTCACCCACAATAATGAGCTTTGGTGCGTCTTTCCCCCTCTAACTGCAATATGAGCAGCTTTGCTTCTGAGAGAGCATCTGCATGATTAGGAGCTACAGCCCCACCGTTGGTGTTAACCTGTAATCTGGGACCAGCTTAGCTTTTAAATGAGTGAGTGGGAGCACGAGACCCCTTTGGGCTGTAGAGCAGTGTTGTAAATTCACCAGAAAACTTCAAACATGTCCTTGCAAGTCTAAACCTACACAAGTCCTCCCACTCAACATCTGCTTGAAGTCTACACAAAGGTTAGACTGTTCAGCGTTCCTAAGCTTATATTTGTCAAGAAACCACCTGATCTGACTGCGAGCCCACCTTAATGAGGCTACCAAACCTACTTGAGGAGCATGATCACAGTTTTCCACATCAATCAACTTCAAACTGGGCCTACACAATGCTCTCAATCAGCTGTTTGTGGACATTTCTATGAATCCCATTTTTCTGGGTTTGTTTAAAGGAAATCACCCGGCTGTCTCTCTGCAGACATCTTTAGCAGCTCTGAGGCGTCTCTGAGGTGCTACAGCAGGTCAGTGTGTTAATTCAAGCCCTTCTACTACATGCCCAACCCTCGTGTCCCAGTTGGAAACAGTAACGGCAGCACATTTCCAACATGTAGAGCTTTTAATTTGGATGTGGTAAATGATTAAAAAACATGTCCCAAATTTAATTAATCAGCCCATAAAAGACCTTCCCCTACTATTAATTTAAAACTGGTGTTAAAAAGCTAATGTGGGGAGGAAAAAAAAGATCTGGGTTTACTAATAAGCAAAGGATGAAATCAGGCAAACACCAAGTCACAACAGCATGGCTGAAACACAGATTTAAAGAGAGCAACAGTCTCTGACGACACCGTAACAACAAGCCACAACATCCACCCATACTGACAGGGCTAGAGATGATGGCAGACCTCCACAGCAACGTTCGTGGAGACCATTAAGAAATGGTCTCAAACATCCATCACTGACATTCAGAGGAAATAAAACCCGCTCACTACATAAAGGAAACAGTATTGGGTTAGCTACAAAGGCTAGTTGTATTACAGAGTACTGCTAAACATTTGTATTTGTACTTGGCTTCTTTTATTAGAATTCACCTGCTTGGTATTTATAATTGGATCATTACTTCTCAAAGCAAATTGAGCTATTGCATTGTTACAGTAATGTGCTACACTACACTAGAGTATCTGTGTTATCTCAGGTCCTCACCTGTATGTGTGACAGTTCTGCTGTCGCACACCTGACCATGCTTACAGTTGACCACTTTCAGCGAGTTGTTAGTCTTTCAGGTTTTTTCCAGACATTTGCACTTGTTTCATAGCAACGACATTAAACTGTCCTGGGACTGTGTGTGCTGGCTCAATGTAAAGGCTCACAGGGGACCCTCAGTAAAGTTATTTCACATGTCTACACCTTCATCCTGTTAAAGGAGTCTCCAAGTTTTGCATCAAAGACTGTTTTTTATATTCTCTCTCTCTCTCTCTCTCTCACTCTCTGTAAGCGTGTCTATTTTTATGAATGCTTAAACCTGCCTGTATGCCCTGCTGTGTCACCGGGGCATACAAAACCAAACAAGCAAAGTCACAAGTCTGAAACCACCAACAATGTGATCATCAGACACACAGCTCAGTTCAGACAAGCACTGGTCATATACTGGAGCAAAATCAGCCAGCCTCCCCAGGAAGAGAGAAACTTTCCTTTCACAATACACTAATGATGTCAGTCTCACTGCTTTTCTAGACATTTTAGAGGAAATTCAAAAATGGGACCCACGACTTTGTTCTCAGATTGTTGAACTGCAGCTTTGATAATCTCCTTAAAGTTGCCAAAGCTGCAGTATCAGATTGGTATGCATCCAGTGTAAATCCCACACGTGAGATTTTTCATGCAGCTTTGGTGCTGGGTCACAGTCATCTAGACTCCACAGGGGCTGTGAAGGAATGCCCGAGAGTCCCGAGACTTGTCCAGCCTCCAGCCTGCACCCACCCCCGGACACCAGGTCGCACGTTCCTCAGCACTCTTGGTCTCACCTACTGGATTAGCTGGATTAAAGCATTCTGAGGCCAGAGCTGCTAATGTATCCATGTAACGTGGCTGTTTCAAGCAAAATGACCAAAACCAAATGTTTTTCAGGGAACGTCTTGCTAAAGAATTACAGGATTACCGCAGATCAACTATTGCTCTAAATTTCTTAGACAAGGCTATTAAAACCTCACATGTCCCTGTGGTCACTGTGTGTGTAAAGTTGAAGTCAGTATGCACTAAGAGTAACTTAGAATTTAAAAGCAGGAGCTGCCCTAGTTTTGAACAAACAGTATCCAAATCTGCCACAGGCACTAATGCACACCTCATATTTCATTTGCTCCATTTAGAAACTAAGGCATAAAACAACCACCGTCTGACTCTACAGTGGATCACGTCCGAGACTAATACCATTCAGATGCACTGGCTTCTTTACAGGAGACTCCACAAGTTATTTTGGCGAGCCAATAAGCAGCCAGCCAATCTTTGTGTCTCCACTGCTTTAGGTAACCCACTGGGTGTAGTTTGTTATGTAGTAGCCTCACAAATTATTATTTACAGTGCTGTGAAAAAGTATTTGCCTCGTTCTCATTTCTTATTGTTTTACACATTTATCACATGTCTCAGGCTATCAAACAAATATTAATATCAGACAAAGTCAGCCTGTGTAAAAACACAATGCAGTGTTTAGGTGATTATTTAACGTATTAAAAGGAAAAAAGTTATCCAAACCTACATGTAAAAAAAAGAAAAGAATTGAGCCCTAAACCAAAAACGCTGGCTATGTGAGGCCTTAAATCACCATTTAAAAAGTGCATCAGGGCGTGGCTGTAGCTCAGGAGGTAGAGCAGGTCATCTACTGATCGGCAGGTTGGTGGTTTGATCCCGATCTGCTGCCAAATGTCCTTGGGCAAGATAGCAGAAAGCACTCAAGCATAGAAAGAAAGAGCTTGTGTGTTTGGGTGTGAATGTTGGGGAGTAGACAAGCGCTATATAAGAATCAGTCCATTTAGCATTTACTCGAGTATCTTTGGCTAACATGCTAGTGTGACAAATATGCTGTAGTATAGCAATCAGCTGGGCTTATAATCCACTGGCACAAACACTGAAGCTGTGCTGTGGGTGGGACGTGCCTGATCTGAGGCAACAATGAGAGGAAGGAGGATACAAACAGGAAGCAGTTCATGTCTTCTGGCGAGGTACAACACGTTTACTTCCTGTTAGCCTCAGACCACTGAAACATGTTTCTGTGAGAGCTCTGTATTAGTTTAACATGCGTCTCATTTGGCTCCAGGGACTGTAACGGTGTTGCAGCAGCAAGTAGTAATAATCCTGCAGATAGCCATGATACATCTCACTACACTCAGTATGCTCTCCTCACTTTTACTCTGTACTTTCAGTATTTTCATCCTCCCAGCGGTCGGCATGGCTTCCTCATGTCTCCCTCTCTCCCAGGAGAGTCACTGTCTCCTGTTTTATTCTCATAGCCTTTAATGTTCCTCCCTCCTCCTCCTCCTCCCCCGAGCTCCCCGAGGGCCTTCCCCTGCCCGGGTACCTTTGATCAGAGCGGTTACTTTTAAAGCGTACGGCCACGCTCAAGCTACGTCACAGGCGTAAACACAAGTCTCACATGCAGAGGCTTTGCAGGGTAAACTGGGAAAGTTCAACAAAGCCTTATTCTCTACATATATCTGCAGGCGGGGTGGGAGAGGGAGCTTCACACTCGCCTTCTCCTTAATGGTCTACAGAACAAACCCCATTCATGATCACACCCTGCTCCTCAGAGGGCTCGTGGGGTTTTCAGGTCCCAGAGGAGGAACAAACAGACAATCCTCACAATTTCTGCTTCCTTTTAGTTCATGCCCGTTTCTCTGTCCTGGCTGAACACACAGGCATCGACAGGAAGAGCCGTTTAATAAAGCTGGTGGTCCTCAGTGTGGCGTCACCAAATCAAACTACGGGGCTGTTGCTTGCAGAGGGGGCGGCTGGCATTTAAACCGCCGACGCCTCCTCTTTGACTGGCGTCCAAGGCCTGAGGGCACTTCTTAAAGTGAAGACCAGGTTCCAGTTATCGCGTCACACACTTGCAGCACTGAGAGGAGAGCATCAAAGGCGAGATGGGAGTCATATTTTTACATTCTCTGAACACTGCTGGGAGATCATAAAGCAGGCTTATGGCTTGATTGTTACAGGATAGAGATAACACCGAGTCTGCAACACGTGCAGCCGTTTACGTCAGCTTTGTCAAGTTAAACAATTTGCTATGCATAAGAAGTGATGTGATTAAATATCAATAACTGCCCAGGAAGCTCCGAGTCAACAGCAGTCAAACAGTGCGGCTGGCGGGGATTCAGTTAACGTACGAGCCAAAGTAAACAGCTGCGCCGTGCAGGACGCACACGGCAGCACAGAGCTGGACAGGAAGACACCTGTGGGCTCTCTCAGGCAGGATCAGGGTTAAGCTGTGACTGACACACGAGCAAGCAGCTGGACACAGCTGCTGTCTTCAACACGTAACACTAACTTCTAACGCTGCTGTAGTTTGTGTATGGTAGCACAGGTATTCATTCCAATAATAATGAGGCTTGGCGTGAGTCTGACAAGTGTCTGCTTTGTCTGTCATGTATCACTAACTAGCACAGGTGTGTTGCAGCAATTATGGATGCAGATTGCTGACAGAGGTCACTAGTTGCTACAAAGACTTCTCCGGTGGAGCCAGACACACAGCATCGACCGTTCACCTGCAACAAGCTCAGCTCCATGAGCACTTTATCACACACCTGTCCGAGAAATATGGAACACCTGTTTACTTTGTAACATGTAAGAGATTATAGTGTTAGCAATACCACTGAGACTAACACACAAACGGTGTGTGAAACGTAGCTTAGTGCCGATTCTAGCACTGACATTTATTCCATACCACAGGATGTACTCGTGTGCACTGAAGGCACCTACAGCAGGGCTCTACCTGCCCTCTGGTTCAGCACAGACCTGACATTTCCATACACTCCAGGTTTATGTGATCTCCATAATGTGAATACTCCACACAAGTGCACAAATAGTCTGGAGGTCCTGAGAGCACAGAGCTGTAACCACACAACATCACATGCAGCCAACAGGCCTCTGAACAGTGCTAATATTATCCTGGTGAAAACCTCAGCGTGAACATTAGCAGCAGCAGTTACCTTCATGAGAGCTGCCATGCTGTTGAGAAAGACCGGCTTCTCTCGAGCCAGAGCCAGCAGGTACACCATGGCCTGCTCCCTGCTCTGAGCTCCCAGCAGTGGGAACGTCCTGCTGCTCAGCATGTGATACCGGTCCATAGCACACGGGTCGGTACAGCTGCTCTCTGCTCCGCCTCTACTCGAAGTGGTCGAGCTACTTTGGGACCGACGAAGAGCGGCGCCTACCCTCCACTTCAGAACCCCCACCCTCTCAGGTCTTGTGAGAGGCGGTGCGGTAACTGTCTGGGGTCGGAGTTAGAGATCATAACATGCAAGGACTTCCTTGAGTGGGAGGAGCCCTGCTGGGTGCGTCTAAGAAAAGCAAAGGGGCTAATTCTGCATATCAAGAAGAACCTTATCCTGAAATAGGCCATGCTCACTCCCATGACTGATGGTCTTCAGCTGTTAGATACACTTCTAGCTGCAGATAACAGGGACCGAGCGAGCTTTGAAGTGCTTCGCCTGTTCTCCGCACTGGCTTCGAGTCGAACTGGTAATTATTTCTCTTTTCACTGTTTAATAATGAAAGCAGCGCCTTTGAAGTGCTTTGTGCTGCTTTAAACGCTCGGCACATTAAAAGCCTCCAAACAATTTCACGTCATGATATCAGGAGCTTCCGGGGGTCTGCTCCAGGAGGACAGCACCTGATAGCACCTGAGCTGGAAGTTTCACCTGGCTCCCACACACTCCCCCGTTTCATCCTTTAACATGCTCAATGAATGTGCTGAAGTATTAGGTTTTAGAAAAACATGCTGCAGTGATTAGCTGATTCATGCATGTATGACAGAAATACAAGTCTAGTCTTGTTTGGGGGTATTTTACTCAAAAATGGGTGTGGCCTGTATCCAGCATCAGTTTCTGTGTGTGAGGACTTATTCTGTCATGCTTACATGACATAAACTCAATATTTTAAGAGTGTAGTGATGATCAGTTTTCACTAACTAGATTATGCTCCTAAATACATATCACATGTACAAATACAGATTTAGATTCTTGCAAGTACACAATATGAGAATACAGGTTTCGCTTGATGCTGCGGTCTGAATGACTTGCAGATTTGTCCAAATGAAGCTGCTTACAGTTCAAACTGGATCATTGATTTGGTCACTGAGCTGACGGCGTTTTTTCTAAACACGTCACAGGCTGGAGAGGAAGTGAGGTTTGGACTTTTACTGAAGAACAGCATGTGCTCCCTTTATAACATAACCGAGCTCCTTTCAGCTGGTCCTTTTAGGGCTCACCTCAGCACATCGTCTGCCTCCACTGCATCCATGAATCTCCCCTTTTCCTTCTGCCTATGCCCGGTGCATCCACTAAAGCATCTCAGCCTCACCTCTCTAACTTCCCAGCCTGATGAAAGCAGTATATCCGTCTGTCCCTGCGATGTACTGACCTCTGGCCTTGAACATGACAGCGGGTCATCTTTCACTCTTGCTGCTGTCCTCCTGTCACAAACAACCCTCGATGCTCTTCTTCATGTCCTCAGGTGTTTACCTCTGCTCCTCGCATCATCACCACAGAACACAGCGCAGTGATGGTTAATCATTCATGTCACTGTTGATTTTGCCATCCAAACTCATAACTGAAAGTCACGTTTAATTAGCTGCCCCATGAAAACAGCCCTCATCTTTTTCTCCATTTTTAATTCCAGTTGCTTAATCAGATTTCAGGTTTTTACATTTTTATTATGATAATAAACGTTTTGTATGACTCCTCTAACTTCCTGCAGGCGTTGCTGCAGCTGAACCAGCAACATCAGCAGTGCCCCCCACCCCCATTAAAAATCGTACATTTGGATAACATATGCTTACGTTTTCTTCACAGCTCGCTCTTTATGCATTTCATTACAGACATTCGGATCTTTCAGCACTTCTGAGCGATACGTTTTCAAATTTGCATTTCAAAGGGCTTAAAAAGCAAGCGAGTGAGTGAGACCTGTGGACGCTGCCGGTCAGCGTCATCGGCGAAGGCTTGAATCTGAACAGTAGGATGACGCCCTCTAGTGGACAGGCCAGCAAACAGCAGATTGTAGCAAAGCAGTTAAAGAGGGGCGACTCTCAAACTTATCTTTCACACCGTGTGCCCTGCTGACAGTCAAACAGCACACAGGGAGTGAACACAATGCTGTGTGGTGACACCATGTCTTCTAATCTAATCTGCCTCTTGTTTGCAGCAGAGAAAATCCACGTGTCGTTGGTGCCGTCTCAGGACTGGATTACTGCAGCTTTCCTTTGGATGGGTGGGGGAACAGATTTATGGCTGTCCCAGATAAAGAGTCGTCTTATCTGTCCAAGCACATCTTCCTTTTCCCGTTCCCCGGCCCCGTCTGATTCTCGAACAGAAAAGCTGGAATCACAGTAATCTGCCTGGCCACAGTAAACATGCAGACGGGCAGCTTGCTGCTACAGTCTAAATATTTACTGTGCAGTGAATCACAGAAAGCTGCCATTCTGCAGACGCTCCCTTCGAGTGTGAAGAAAACTTCTCCCTGCCGGTCACGGGGTTCGAGCAGTGTAGGTGCAGGATATATTCGGCAGCCTAGGTGGGCAGGTTTACTGTCCCACAGTAGCTGGACATATTTGGTTGCGTTGTAGGAGACGATGGTACAGATATGCAGTGCGCGGGTATATTTGGGGCACTAATCCTCGTGGACGACAGCAAAGATGCCAACTATGCAGGAAACCCTCCCCAACACCTCAGACATCACGCTGGGTCGGAAACACCGAGGAGGCAGACTGGCCCAGGTTGTTGACAGCAGTTTCTCAGAGTTCAGCCTCCTTTTAAACTGCCACGAAATCAAATCTCTGCCTGAGGCAAAGTCCTCACAACTCGAGGCCCATCGCGGATATTTCAAGGGCAGGTCAACAGAAGAGAACTCAAGTCTAGAGAGAGTTGAACATCTGAGAAAAAGTCAAACGTAGGGCTTTATTAAAGATTCATTAAGCATCTGACCTTTATCAACCTCCAGGAGCAACCAGGAGGGATTTCAACAACAGATTTCTCTCTCCACAGGACTCTGGCTAAGGATCACCCCCACCACACAGCCTCCAGCTCTGAAGCCAGCTAATCTGAGTGGAAATCACAGAGAGAGCGATACTGTGAGTCACCGTGCAAAGTAAACTCTGCTCAGAATAGCAAATGATGAAGTCTTACTTGCTTTTTTGTCATTTGCTATTCTGGGTTGAGAGAGAGCTTTTTGCAGCTGCACCTGCTTTACACAGTGGCCTGGTTCAGCCCGTTTCATTAATAAACAATGCTCAGCACAAAATACAGTGTTAGTGAACTACACAGGACTGATGGGACGGTCGTTAGTGATGAGGAAGTGTGAATCTGCCACGGATGAAGCACTCTGGCAAAACAGAGTAAAATAGTGCTGTGCAATATGACGAAATATATCGGATGAAATTAAAACATGTCGTTTCATATTATACCCTATCGTTTGTTTCGTTTACAGCGATATGTTTTCATGGTTTGGATGGTCAGCACGTGGATGCAGGCACAGAGAAGACCAGCATGGCCAGTGAAGGTGAGGCAGGACCAGTTAGCTCCAAACAGAAGGACCAGTCCAAACTGATCCAGGACCTTCTTCCTAAACCAGGGGCTACCTCTGTAGCATGGACATGGTTTGGTCATGAAAAGTCTGACACAGACAGAAAACTGTACAATGCAGATGATGGTGCAAACCGGCCCCCACCTCAGACTCCAACACCACAAACCTCTTCAACCACCTACACAACAATCAGGTGAAAGAGTCCGGAGAGAGTTTACGGACGAGACGCAACAAAGAGCCGTCAGGTGCTCCAAACCTGAGACTCAAACGTTAGAGCGGGCGTTTCCCTGCAGCACGCCGTGTAATAAACACTCACAAAGAAACAACTTATGTCTAAAAATATGTCGTTTCATGCATCGGTCAAAACACTCGACTCCAGGAACACGACGCCCAGCTGAAACACTTCACACAGGTCGAGCTGCCCGAGATTCACAGAGTTTACAGGAAATGTTACATTTTTGTGACGTATATCGTTATCGGGACGATACATGTTTATATGAGGATATGAGACTCTGGTCATATCACACAGCCCTAGAGTAAAATCATCCATCCTCACTACAAACTGATCAAAAATCTGGATTCCTCCCAGACCGCCATCCAACTTTTA
>VOQK01022844.1:12476-35932 GCA_015052645.1 Benitochromis conjunctus
GTTTACCGTGACCTCTATTATTCTGGCGCAGAAAGTCACGAGCCTCTCAATCAAAAAGTGAAGTTAGAAGTTACACCAGATGACAAGGAGATATTATAGTCAACACACTCCTTTCCACACATCCGCTTTAATCTTTTTGTCTATCTCTCAGTCGAGTTCAGTCTGTTAGTGTGAGTGGCTGTATCACAGAGCCCGCTGCCTTCTAAAGCAGACATCAGTGGGTAGTTTATCTAACTCCACAGCCCTCCCTCATCACAACAGACTTCCAGCTGCTGTAGTAGACATCTTTCCAGCCACCACACTGAGGAGAGAAGAGGTTGAGTCCAGCAGAGATGCTCTCCAACACATCAAGCCCTCCTAGGAAGTAGGAAGCAGGAGCAAAGGGAGCTTTTCCTCTTTCCTGTGGCTCACAGTGTGCAAAGATAGTTATTATCAGTAGGAGGAGGTGAGGGAGCACCTTATAAGGCAATGAGGCGCTGAATGATTGCACCTTTTTCTTCCTTTTCTTTTTCTTTCTTCCCTTTTTCCCCCCTGTGTACCTTCCCTACAGTGCGTCTCTCTCACCTTTCCTCTCCCCATACCTCCTGCGCTGCTCCTTCTCCACACAGCTGACACCAACACAGGTAATTCTGACTAATGTGACAAATAAAGTCTTCTAATCTCAACAAAGCGGCTGTTGCTTTCTTCTGCGCATTCATCTGTGTTAAATCAAAGGTTTTATGCAAATAAATGTTTTTATGGGGTACTTTCCATCCAAATAAGCAGCTGTATCACGTTGTAAGCTGGACAGTTTTGAATTTACTGCGTAAACAAGTGTCAGGCTTCGTGCTGAAAAGCAAACCTCGCCAACATTCGCCTGTCAAAAGCAGACTTTTTTTTTTCTCCCACCTCTCTAAATTACACCTTTTCTAACGAAGAAACATCTCCTGCAGGCAGAGAGGTTTAAGTTTTTAATCAGGTGTGTCTGCTGTGTGATTCACCTTCTCTGCTATTTGAAACTGCTGTGACCTTAAAGAGCTTAGCACAACATCTCTGCTTCCGCCACGGAGCTGTACTCTGCATGTAAAGCTTTATGCTGTCACCTGTGCAAACTAGATAAATAATGCCGGCGAAATGCTGCAATTCCACAAGTAAAGATGTCAGATTTGTGGGTCTGTGCAGTCTCATCAGTCATATTCGAACTCTCATCTCCAAGGGCTGCACACACCCTATTTTTTCCATTTCTACCTCTCATGCTTGTGGAGAAGTACATTACTGTGTTTTTGTATTGGCGTGACAGTAAAAGCGTTTAAACTTTAACAACTATACAACTGAATATATGGTGGCTGTCAGGCTGTATGCTGTGTTTGGCTGGGAAGAACATTGCCAAAGCACAGCTGTCTTGTAAGTGAGGGTAGGTTTAGTGCAGCAGCAAGACAAAGCGTCACGCTGCAGTATTTATGAACAGTTTTTAGGGGGAGGTACTGAGTGCTCTCTCACTCTGTGTACTCTCCAGTCTACATATCCTGGCCTACATAACCTATGTGTGACAACAAGCAGTTGTCTGTTGAGTGCTGTCTGCTCTCCAAGGGAAAGTTTTGTGTTCCATACACACTGGCAGCTCCTTTTATGCAATTTAATGCACAAAATACCTATTCATTAAGCTATAGGTACACGGTGAAAAGGCCACTTCACAGCGATCACAATATTTAACTTCTCCAAGGACGATCTACACATGTCGACAGTTTTGGGTGCATAATGCCAAGGTTTTGTAAGTGCGATGATAAGAGTTACTTTTAATTGAGGTCAGTGAAATGTAATTGTGCATTTAAAGTTAGAATAATCAGAATGATCAGAAAATTGGTAGTTATTCAATTCAATTTTATTTAGACTGCGCCAAATCACAAGGTAGAAAATGTAGAGACCCTAAAATAATACAAATAACGGCCCATTTTCAAGCAGCATAGTGTGTTACCTAATGCAAGTGTATTGTGTTAAAAGGCTGATTGATTATTTTTTTTAGAAAATCCAATTATGCCAGCATAACCAAAAAGGGATGCGCTAATTAAAGAAACAATTTGCCTTAGGACTTTTGATTTTTGGTTCCCCATGATGTAATATTTACCAGTTTACAGCCTTGATTCATGACAGGCTACCACAAGTATTTCCAGGTAAGAAGTTGCAGCATTATTCAGATTAAAAGCCTTCAATGTAAAAAAATCACAGTAATATGTCATCATGATACCATTTTGGAAACCAAATTTTGTACTAATAAAGCATTACAATTATTAGAAACATCACCACAATGTTATTGAAATCTTGTAATACTATTGGTATTGGTATTACCTTGCTTTCTAATATTATCCAGATATTTCCATTGGTTATTATAGCATGTTTTACCTTACCTTAGCTAATTGTATTTGGTTATTACTTTCACTATTACAAGGTATTATGAAATTATTTGCTTTCAAGCTATGTGATCATCGCACTATGAATATAGCTTAAAACAAAGCTATAGATACACACATACACTACTGGAAAAGTTTATCCAAAAAAGTGAAAAGTTTGGAGCTATATTACAGCTACATTCTCACCTGAAAATAACTTTAAAGTTTATTTTGTGACCCAGAAAGAGTAATATTTAAAAGTTTTTAGCCACGCTCCTCCACCCTTGCCGCGTTTGAGTTTTGAACTAAATGCATTCTGGGATATTTAGCTGTACCAAGTCCACACAAGTCACCATCGATGCATATCCGGGAATTTTTCACGTTCTGGGCTTGATGCATACTTTGAATTGGAACAGTACTTGGTCTCCGACTGATGACGTATCACGAGTCCACGAGACCTGAAGTACACACAAGTATGCATATTGAGACAGGCCCCTAGTGTCGGGTCCCCAACCCTCGTCCACGACCACCCCAAGGCTCCCTCATGGACCACCTCACAGTACCTGTAGTGATTTCTAGTCTCTCGTTTCTCAGTTTGTGTTTATGTAAAAGTGTGACTGTCAAAGTGTTGTGTTAATGAGTCACGGTATACTTCAAGTTCATAGTGTTCCATAGGAGTATTTTGAGTGTAGATTCATAGTTGGTTTTGTTACTCTACTTAAGTTTATGGTTAACTTAGTAAGTGATCCTTGTATTTCTGTTTACTCTGTGCCCCAGAGTATAATACAAGTCTTTTTCGCTCTCAGTCCCTGTGTCTCTGAGTGCTGTCTGCGTTAGAGTCTATTCCCTCGTATTGGCCCTTCGGCCGTGACAGCGCGGGTGGAACCAAAGATCTCAAATTTGGACTGATCGAACCAAACATCAGATTTCCACTGATCTCATGTCCATTCCTTGTGTTTTTTGCCCCAAACAAATCTCTTGTGCGTGTTGCTTTTCCTTAGTAGCGGTTTCTTAGCAGCTATTTGACCATACAGGCCTGATTCATGCAGTCTCCTCTGAACAGTTGATGTAGAGATGTGTCTGCTACTGGACCTCTGTGTGGCATTTATCTGGGCTCTAATCTGAGGTGCTGTTAACTTGCGATTTCTGAGGTTGGTGACTCGGATGAATTTAGCCTCAGCAGCAGAGGTGACTCTTGGTCTTTCTTTCCAGGGGGGGTTGTCATGTACTTAGCTGATTGTTCTTGCCATAATATGAATTCTAACAGTTGTCAAATACGTCTGTCAGCTGTGTACCAACCTGACTTCTGCACAACACAACTGATGGTCCCAACCCCATTAAGAAGGCAAAAAACTCCAAAATGAACCCTGACAAGACACACCTGTGAAGTGAAAACCATTTCAGGTGACTACATCATGAAGCTCATTGAGAGAAGGCCAAGGGTTTGCAGCGCTGTCAACAAAACAAAGGGAATCTAAAATATAAGACATTTATAAAAATAAAGAAAAACCATTAAAGAAGGTGTGTCCAAACTTGACTGGTAGTGTTAGATACATTAGTGTAAGCTTTATGTCAAAGCTGCCAGTGTTGGTAATTACCAAAATTATATTTTTGGTTTCTGCAATGATTAATCTACCAGTATGTTCACACGCATTGATAAAAATGATTTTAATAATGTTAAAATATAATTATTGTTGTTGTTATCCATTAATTTTCATATTAACTGTTTCACCCAAAGAAAAGCAGATAAAATAGTAAAACACATGATTATTCTTTTAATTAATACGCTAAATTGGTCATTTACTTGCATTTCAGAACAAAAAAAAAAGATTTTGAGTGGTTGGATGTAATGCTTGATTAATTTATGACTTTTTTTAAAGAAGCCCAGTATGCCGGTTCAAATTTGGGTGTAAAGGTTTGAATTTGATTAGTTATTTTCCTAAAAAAGAAAACAAACGAAAAAATATATAATTTATAGTTTTAAAGAAGATTTTGATAGAGTTCTAAAATATTTGTGTTTTGTTTTTATGACAGATGAATACTGGACATATATACAAACATATACAGACATATGTACATACATACATACATCAGGGGCGTGCAGGCATTGGGAAATGCTTTAAATGACCCTGTTAGTCATCACTGGGCGTCAGTCTGTACCCCTGTGGTTGGTGCCATCAGGAATGGATGTGGTCTAGATACCACACAGGCCTCTCACGACCATGCCAGGTGCAGCTTTGCCACTCGTGGCACCATCTCAACCTTTGGAAATTTAACGGTTCGTGTACATCAGGTCTGAACCATCTGGCCCTCTAAAGAGTTTTTTGCATGTCAAAATGACCTTGCAGGTGAAGAATGGACAACCCGATCAGCGCAAAGTTCCCTTTTTTTATTTTATAATTTATGCATTTTGATCACAAGGTTCAGTGCGTCACACTAAAATTAAAAAGGGTGTTATCGTTTAAATGCATGCCCCTCTTTACATGAAATCTGAATCCCTATCACTGGACTTACATGTTACACAGACCCAACTTGTCACCTTTTTAGGCCGTTTGCTTTTCCAGGTTCATCCTAACATATTTTTACATGTTTAATTTCTTTCATCTCTAATAGAACTGTTATAAAACATCACATTTGAGTTTCAGTTCACATATCTATACATCAGATAAGGTGTGCTGTCAGTACAATGATCAGTGATCCTCTGTTGCACCTTTGTTTCCTCTCTCTGAAGTAGTTCTTGCTTCTCTGCTCGCCCTCTCCCTGGCTCTTTCTGCAGGTATCTCTGCCTCCAGAACTGCATGTTTCTGATATGTGGTTACTGGCTCCACCACCCTGCCAAGTGTTCATTGTTTGTTGTTTCTCAAGTTTTCATCTTTTCTCACTCTGCTTCTCTCTCACCCCAACCAGTGAAGGCAGATGGTTACCCTCCCTGTGGCTGGTTCTGTTGGGGATTTCTTCCTGTTAAAAGGATATTTTTCCTCCCCACTGTTTCCAAGTGCATGCTCAAAGGGGAATTATCGTGTTTCTCCCATAATATTGTCTCGTACTGTATTGTTGACCTTTGTAGGTAAACTGCACTGAGATGACTTATGATTATGATTAGGTGCCATATGAATACAAATGAAGTGGTCATTTTTGTGTGGTCTAATCTGCCACCTCTATGATTAAGATATAAAGCTACTTGACTATGGTAAATTGCTGACAAATAAGACTGATCACTCTATAGTTAGAAGAAACACGTTATGTGCATTTACATTATACAGCATATGCATATAAGAGTCACCATGCAAATTGTAAAGGCAGAAAAACAAGGTCATGATAATGTTTTCCAATGCTTCTTTGTTTCTAGTTTCTCCTTTAGAAGGAATTTCTTTCCTTTTCTGTGGAAATATGTTTATGTGCAAAACACTGGTATGAGATATCGATGTGTCTCATTAGCAAATGTGGGCTAGGCAGCTTGGGTATGTGAATCTAGTGTGAAAGCAATCAATAGTTTTATCAATAGTGCCATCTGTTGAGCAGTCATCTGGTCAATAAATTGATACATTAATCAACTTAGAACTACACATGAGTTCTAGACTCAAAATGAGCCATTTGGCTTGATTAATTTATCCGCGCTTGCATGCTTTGACGCACAGTGTGTCACCTTATTGTAAACCGGTGTCAGGCACATTGTGTCACACAGGCAGAGGATCTGAGACAGCACTGTCACTATCCTCCTGCCACTCAACTGACACTCGAAAACAGGGTGTTCAGATGTGCACTGGGCTGTGATCTGAGCTGTAACACTAGCCCAGATGCACAACACATGCACAGTTACACACTCACGTAACTCGCTCGCTGGGTGGTCCGGAGGAGGAGAGAGACAAAGAGAGGCAGGAAAAGAGCAGTATATCTGAAGGGTGAAACATTAGAAGGGCATCTCTAATGTTTTCCATTAAGGTAACGGAGATGCGATGGCAAGGATGTTTGACCAGATAAGAACAGAAAGAGACATAAATGGAGACGCGCCAATGTTTTTTTCACGGATAACCTAAGGGTAACATGACTTAACTGTGACTCCTAATGCTCAGCTCGCAGTAGTGCTTCAGTGTTAAATTGCGCTTTCATATAAAATTGAATCACTACCCCCAAATATTTGTGCAGTGGCACCTCAAACACAGACAGGCAAATGGTAAAATGCTTTTACCATTGTTGAGCCAAACTGAGAATCTTTTAAGATAATTTCCGTGCAACTGGTTAAGTAAATGTCAGATAGCAGTCAAACAAATCAAACACCCAAACCAGGGAGCCTTTGTGCTATGTGGCACACATCTCTGGGGAGTGCCTGTTATTTACACCCTCTCATCCTGTCGAGGTTGGTGCTGTGTGGATTCATCACATTCTCACTTTGTTGTAGATCAGCTTTAGACTGCTTTAACTGTCAGCCGCAGCCCTTTAAATCCCACAAGGCCCATTCTATTTGCAATAGCCATTAGCCGAGGAAAAGGCCTCTGTCTGTCGCGCTGCTTATTTAGCAACTCTTTGTTTGTTTTTCCCTTGTTGATTCTTATTTGATCGTTGAGTTTTTCACTCGTAGATGTGGACTCCGTATTCATTGTGTATCATTGTATAAGTTTGGGGAATAGTTGACGGTGGGGGGGGTGGGGGTTTCAAAGCTCTAAAGGATGGTCTAATCATATGCAGGCATGCTGTCAGAGGCTTTAATCGCCTTTGTCCGCCATGCCTCTGAGTTCAGAGAGGGGCCGACATCCCTGCATGATACCCACTGCTGTGCTCATACTGGATATACATAAACTTTGAAAACAATAGTGCAAGGCAGAGGAATGGGGCTTTCATCCGACTAAAAGTTGCCAGTTGCCATTGTTGTAAACGCTATAGCACACCAAAGCCAGTAGTTTGACTGAAATAGAACAATTGAACATGTGCCAACAGACAAATGTCTCACAGATTTTCAGCGGACAGTCGGGTTTCAAGGCCAAAGTCTTAAGCCAACACAGTGAAGAATTTTCCTGGTAGAACCATTCATCATGCAGTTCATGCAGATAGACTTTCAATGAGCTGCCATAAATTCTCCACTCTATAGATGACAGGAAATGTGTAACATTTTGTTTAAAACTGCACAGCATATTTTCACTGGATCAGTGGATCTCTGTTTAATGGTTTGCCATGTATTTCTCTGCCACACCCTCTACCGACTACCCCGCATAGGCTGCTTCAGGATAGCAGCAGTGCCGTTGAGGAAAAAGCCCAAAGACCAGACAGAACTCGCGGCACTGATTTGTATAATTGCTTGGAAATGTCATTCATGTTCTTACTTTTAACAAAGAGAGTCAATATGGCAGATAAAGAGCACAAGCTAGTTAAAATTAATTATCTGCTTCACTAATTTATTTTCCTTATCATGAGATTTATTGTGCAACAAAAACAAAATTGGAGTTTGTACGGAATCACTTCAGTATGCATGTGTGTGTTTGCTTTTCTGCCTGCATACGTATTTGGGTGAAATTTAACTCAGCGTCGTGCGCGGTTTGTTTCTGGTGTCGCGCTGACCTCAGGCTGAATGATGTCTGTTCTTTTTAAAGTTTTCTAACCTTGCCTTTAGCCCTACCCGTGAACTTATTTCACAAAGATCACTCTTGGACAAAGAAAGTTTAAATATAGAGTACACTGAATAGGTAGCTCAGGATATATTCCAAGGAACATTGTCAAAATGACATTGTGGTAAGGCTCAGTTAATGGTGGCATGGCTAATTGATATTAGAGCATAGGATCAATGGTGCAGCTCTGCCAAAGGAGAAAAGCTTCAGTAGTAAGAAGAATATCCCGAAGGTCATATTCTGTTACTGTAATATTGACCTTCCTGTTCCCTCCTGACATTCTGTCCAAATCACATCCTGTTGTTATCGTCCAGCCATTTAGGTATCTGTCTTCTCTTTCATCCAATACATCCTTTCTGTGATGGCCTCTGTGGCAAGCTATCAACAAAGCCACAAAGCCTAACAACCGAATTGCTTGCTTGTTGACTGTTAAAATAACAGTTCGAGCATAATGCAATAGGGAAGTGAAAGGAAATTGTCATCATCTCCACATATTTACATATTACAGGCAGCAGTGTACTGCAGACGTTTGGTGAAACGCACCATTTTCTATCTGCTATAAATGTGAACAAACATGAAAGATCACGTTCAAACATCCATATGTACAGTAGTATGTAGTGAAACTGCAAGAAATTCAGAGACTCCAACAACTTCAGAGGTCTCCAACTTGAGCTGAAACACCAAAAAGTAAAATAAATAAATAAATGATATAAAATGAAGTAAAAGAAGTAATCATTATACCCATAATGGGAAACAAAATAGGTGAACAGCATTGCTTTAAAAGTCTAGGTGGCATTTAGTGAAAGGTCCTCTTAACACTTGAGTGTCTTACACATGAGACATTGGATATTTATGAATTGATTCAGCAGTGTCAGTCAGTCCCGCACTTTGCCAGGGGCGCTAATCCATGTGATGGAATTCATATGTCTACTTCATATTAAGTTTCCCGTGTTGCTTATTGACCTTTTCATCTAGCATTTTCCCTCACTGATGTGAGCTGGCCCCTTCACAGAAGCTGTCTAGAGCCATTATTTTGCTGCTTTCGATTCTGCTCCGGGTAAGAAACACTTGGACACTTACACACTTGAAAGGAGGGTTTTCATGTGTAGAGAACCGGTAGGCTGAGGTGCTGGGTGCAGTAATAAGTACAGTCAGGTCCATAAGTATTTACACAATGATGCAGTCTTTTGTAATTTTGCCTCTGGACCCGACCGCGGTGGATTTTAAATCAAACAATCAGGATCTGATTGAAGTGCAGACCGTTACCTTTAATTGCAGTGATTTTGCAAACGTGAATGAATTACAGCTATTTTCATGCATATTCCCGTTTTCAGAGGCTCAAAACTAATTGTACATTTGACTGACAGCAGTTTCATAGCCAGTTGAGGTTCCCTCATTATTTCATGACAAATTAAGCAGATAAAAGACCCCAATTGGTGAACTTGCATTTTGGGAGCTGTTCACTGGAATATGAGGTCCAAAGAGATGTTGAAGCAAATGAAGGAGGCCATCATAAGGCTAAAAAGAAAAAAACAACAAATAAATCTTAAAAAGAAGGAATGCATTGACAAGTTCAGCAAGAATGAGGCCTTTAAGACCAAGGAAAACCATAAAAGCGGAGGATCACAGAAATCTTTCTTTGGTTAAGGAAAACCCTTTATTTTTTTAGCCAAGTCAAGAGCATTTTCAAGGAGGTAGGTGTATCATTCTCAAATCAGGATGAATGCTGATAAAGAGGCTTTAACAACTGGCTATACTCAAGATCAAGAAGGCCAGATTAGACTTTGCCAGAAAGGATCAATAAGAGGCTGCACAGTTCTGGAAAAAACATTTGGAAAGAATCAACTTGATTTAACTTGTATCGATGGGGACTGGTAAGGAGCGAAGCAGCTCATGATGTGAACCATACCACATTACCTGTCAAACATGGTGGAGGCAGCGTTATGATAGAGGCATGTATGGCTGCCAGGGGAACAGGCTCACTAATGTTCATTGATGATAAAAGTAACAGGTTGACTGCTGAAGTGTGCAAAACTGGAATGGCACTTCACAGTATAAATGGATACTAACCCAAAGCATACTGCAAAACCAACCCCAAATTTTCTCAAGGCAAAGACACGGGATATTCTTCAGTGACCCAGGCAGCCAACTAATCTCAGCCCAATAGAGCATGCTTTTCAGTTATTGCAGACAAAAATGAAGGCAGTGAGACCCACAAGCAGGCAGCAAGTGGAGAAAAAGCAGATTTTGGTGATACCCGTGATTCTAGAGGTCAGGCGACCATTGGATTGGACTGCAAAGGATTTTTATCCTAATGTTAAAAACAAACCCTCATATTCAAAATTACATTAGTTTGTCCATTTCAGCCTCTGAAATTGGGAGAAAATAAATTAAAATGTGACTGCAATACTTCTGTTAAACCCCTTGAATTAAACCTAAAGTCTGCACTTCATTTAAAATAACTTTTGGATGTACAGAGACAAAATTAGAAAAATTGTGTCACTGTTCAAATATCAGTACCAAGGTTCGTAACATCTATATGGTGGCTGATTAAAATATTTACTTGAAATAAAAAGTGCTTTCTTTTTTTCTGTGTATGTGTATAGAGAACTGCGAGATCAAGGCCAGATAGTGAACGAACACGTTTGGGCACCAAAGGGCTTAAGTTTCAACAACTGGCAAGTTTTAATTTCTCGTCTGCTGCACTTTTAACATTAACTGAGGGTGAAAAACGGTCACAACAGATGGCAGAGAGACGGGAATCATTCCGGACATTTGCATGCTATGGTCAAAGAAGTATTCAAATGAAGCCATGTTTAAATCATATTTAGTAGTAATTTGGTGGTAATGAAGCTATTAAGGCTAATGACTTATAGGTACATCGATGCTTCCAAATAACAGAAAAGAAATCAGCGTAACAATCAGCGTAAATAGCTAGCGATGATATACACATAGAGAATGGGGCCATTGCCGTTCCTTCTTTTAAACATTCCTACTGCATTTCTAACGTTTCCAAATTGTTAGTAAATAAACATTTTCTTTGTCTCAGCTGTAATTGTACCAAGTTTAATGCAGGCCTGGCAGAAACAGCCTGTAGCGCTGGTTTTTGCTAGGTTATATCATGGAAATGAGGGAAGTTAGAAAAAGGTCATCTGGTTTAAAAAACATAAAGTCCACAATTACTGTTATTTAAGGGGTAAAGGGTGTTGCACTTTGTAAACCTTCCATCCAACACAACCTTCGCTGGCTGACTCCGGTAAAAGACAAAAAAGGAAAGCAGTTTAACTGTATACAAACATCATTTTTAGGTCACAGGGTTGTGTTGTGAGGCATACATTTATATTACCAGTGTCCCTCACGTCTCCTATATGAAACCACACACACACACACACACACACACACACACACACACACACACACGCACACACACACACACACAGTTACAGCCATACACATAATGCACATATTTTCAATTTGCAGTACCTTCCTGAACACGACCACAATTGAAAGGAGGATCCTTGTCCTTTAACAATAGAATATGATGAATACTTTCTTTTCTTCATGTTGAAAAGATCTTCTCTCCATTTGCCCTTTTAGCCAGCTCAATACAGAACAGCACTTGATTAAATCCCATCAGCACAGTTATTTGGATCAAGGACCTTGATTAAAATGCTGAAATATGAGTTTGCTATCTTGTGTCAGGCTTAAATCACAAACTCATTTTAGTGACTACAGTCACTATATATAAAACTGAACGAGCAAACAATCAAACAAATAGAAACACCATGTTCCTGTACTTTGAACCGAAGCTATACATAGAATTTGTGATTCTATCCTCACTTTAACATCAGTTTTTTTTTTTTACTCATGCATGCGGTGAAATCCAGTGTACATAATGTACTAACAGACACTGAGATCTATTTCTTTATATCTTCTGGGTGTCTTTTAGCTCAGTAACAGTCACACTGTGCACTTGTGGCTTCTACCTATCACTTATTCCATCACATCATTACTGTTTCGCACTTTACTGCAGTTTCAATAACAACTTGTGTGAGTTCAGAAAAATTCAGATTAGAAACGATTGGCACATATAATACAATGCTATGACTGGCTTGAAGGTACACTTTAGGTTGAAAGGAAACTCTTATCACCGGGCCAAATGAGACAACCATGCGATGCGTGTACAGCGACTGCAGTCCTACAAGCTGTGTGTGAGTGCCTCAACTATCTTTTTAATTAATATCTGCCTCGAGGCAACTAGTTAGATGAAAAACAGAAAAAAAGCCTTGGTGCATACCAATGGTCTGTAAATCCAGGCTGGAGTAAAACACTCTCTCTGTGGCCAAAATAAAAATGAGTTTGTTTGATTCCCCCACGAAAAAGTTCTTTTCTTTGTTATTGAAATGTTGCACACGTCGATATTACTGATACAATTCATTTTAGCGCATTTGGAATACAAAAAGCAAGCATGTGGGGAAAAAAATCATTATATTTTATCACTTTAGCATTGAGAAATGATCCACTTTCAGGTTGTAGGACATCTCCGTGTGAATGCTTAGAAGGACTGCAGTCTGGAAAATTACTGACTTGAATCCTTAGACAGCAGTATGCTGATGGATCCACGGAGTCGCAAACACAAAGAGCCATATGTACTTCTGCAATTAAACAGTAATGATGGAATAGTTTCCTTAGATAAATGTAATGGTGTATCATTAGCTCCCATGGTCTGTCATTTTGTATTGGGAAACACTGAAATAAGACATTAAAAACCCATTTCAAAGCAATAATACTTTAAGCACCAGTCAGCGGTTCAAAAGAAAGAAAAAAGTTTGTCTACACTAAACACTAAAAAGAAGGTCAAACCTGCCACTCAGAGCATCTCTAACATAACACACAAACAAATTAGGAACTAAGCAAACCAGATTTGGGAGCCATGTGGTATATCTAACCAGACCAGTGTTGAAAAGGCTTCAAATTGGCCTCTGAATGCAAATCTAGCTGAAGGGTAGAATACAAAATCTTATTTGAGATGCAGTAGTAGACATAATTTCAACCGCCAATTTATTTGCCTCTAAGCAATTCAAGAAAAAAGAAAGAAAAAGAGAGGCATGAGCAGTAATCTTTATGTGGTGAAAATGTGAACTAATGTAATGAATCGAGGCTCATTTGCCCACAGCAAGTTTCTATGTGTGTGTACTTTGGTAGGATTTGCCCGGCGCATGTGAATTTAACACTGAAGAACACAATTGGAAATATTTCTGAAGTCTTTTATCTGTTCCAAACTAATCTGGCACTCGCTGAGTAAACAATGCATTCCTATTTGACAAGAAAAAGATTGGCTCCGTGGACACACGTGCGAGGTTATCGCTCGGGAGACGAAGATAAATCAAAACAATGCCGCGACTAACCAATCCTCAACCGGCTCATAAAAGGACAAGAACAAACGTTATTAGTAATTGCTTTTTTTATTTGAACTTTTCATCTTTTTTTTTTCTTTTTTTTTTTCCAGATAGATCACAATGAACACAGCCTTTAGACAATAGCAGTTGAAATAATCCATACAAATGAATGTCTCTGGTCTTTTCACCAGCTGCCCATTGTAGCGTGGAGTCCTATGCTATCAGTGCGGGCCTGGAGGGTGAGGGGACAACACTGACAAACATTGGGTGCTTGCTGTAACTGCCAAAAAAAATAAATAAATGGCATGTTGTCTATGTGTGTGTGAAGCAGTGGCTGTCTGTGTCCATGTGCACCTGCGTCGGTGTGAGTCAGAGACCAGAGGTGGTTAGCCACATTCAACAAGGCCCTGTCCTAATCACTTGATAAAACCAACAGTCTCAAGTGGGCAAAAATAACCCGCTCTAGATTTCAGTAATGCACTGCTAACAGTGTATGATGCCAACAGTGTATAATTAGACAACAATGAAAGGCCTTACATTGTGCTCCACCTCCCACTATGTGTTGACCTCAGCAGCAGCCTCTGCTTTATTAAACAGCAAAAAGCCTGAGAGAGGGGCCATGGCTTTAAAGAATACCTTCTGTCCACTCAACCCAGCTCATTTTCCCATTTGCCCTCACGTTTGTGAGCGTACAGACAGTGGCTGGGCCTGTGGAACGCCATTAGAGGGGACAGCACTTTCAGCAGCCGCGCTCAAGAATCCTGGGATGACCTCTGACCTTTGCTGTTGAGTGAATGTCAAAGTAAAAAAAAAAAGGAAAGTAAGACACAGCGCAACAAAAGAGGTTTAATTTAAGGGTGAATTAAACCTCTAGAAAAGAAGGAACAGAAATCAAGGAAGAAAGGGAATGTTTAGTTAAAATATGAAGGCATGAAAGTGAATGTTGCACACACACACACACACACTCACTCACACACACACATACAGAATGCTTGTTCGAGCATGAAGACTGAGCACAAAGAGATAAAAAGAAAAATAAAGCATGAAGACAAGTGTGGAAGTGACACATTTGTCTGGGTAGTGTTTTGCCCTCTCTTTGAGCCTTTACCTCCAAGGGGCTAGCATTTAAATAAAAGGCAGTGTGTTGCTGAAGTGTTATTTTTGTGTATGTGTGTGTGACAAGACTTTTTTTTTCCCATGGGTCGCAGTTGTAGTGCGCTCGTAGAACAGCACATTTTAACTGTTTGTATGTTGCGAATGTCAGGTTTGCTTGATTTATCCAGATATTTCAGAGAGATAACAACAAGGAGAAAAAAAACCAACCTCATTTAAAAAGAGCCATAAATATTTTCCTCCTCCGTCAAAATCCTCCAAGCCCTCTCTAAAAACAGCCTCTGCCATATCCCAGGAAAAAGAGCAAGGGTAAGACGAAACCAAATACTCTACAGATGAAAGAGAGGAGAAAAAGGCAACGCATACTTTGCTCCACAGAGGCGAGAAAGCCAATGGCTTAGGAGGAGAAAAGTAAGCAAATGAAGGGTAGAATGCTCAAAATAAAAAAAGAAAACATGGCAAGTAGGTACAACAAAATGACAGACTGACAGGAGAATGTCCAAACATGCACCTCCATTAAGAAAAAAGAAGCAAAAGAACTCAGATGTGATGTGTTCACAGGATCGAGGGTGTTAAATCTGCTGTTGAGATTCCAATTCAGCTCTTCCCGGTATTAAACACACCGGGAGTCGTTTGGATCTGAAGTCACTGTTCCCTCTCATGGCTGCATCTCCACATACATTTGGTGATTGTGGTCACATTTTTCCAAAACACATCTAATCTAGTAGCCTACTGTTCTGCGTATTTTACCGCCAGAGAATATTAGAAAAAGCACCTCCCGCTATTATTTCAGAGAGTGGCCGAAATGTGCCAAAATTTTTTCAAAAATAAATGTCTGTATCTTTTTTTTTTTTTTCCTCTTAAGAAAGCCTGAATGCGAAGTCACATGGCTCTATAAAACCATGTACCTAAACAGCAAAGACATCAAAAAATAAAGAAAAAAAAAGAGAACTTCAGATAGAATTTTAGATGTCAAGTTTCTCTGCAAAGTATGATAATTCTAACAGGTATTGAGAAGGAGTACATACATAAACAACACAGACTGCTGAAAAAAGAACCTCGTTTGGTCCTTTATAGAAAATGCACATTCTGGTGGACCAGGGCTTTATAAGCAGTCACAAGCTCCACAGATACAACAAGCTCTCTGCAGAGACAGTAAGGCAGTTTTATGATCACCAAGGAAACCACTCCACTTTCCATATGGCAGGTTTCTTTTTTTGGAGATAAAGTAAAAACATAATGAACAGAAAATACGCATACTAGTTAAAGAAAATAGCTGCCCTGTAAAAATCTGCTCAGTAAAAATATTTGAACTGTTTTCTTCTTGTGGTTGTTGCTTTTTGTCGTTGATTCGAACCGTATTCTAGATCAGCTGGCTCATGAAGCTTTCAACAGTTATTGTATCTGATCCAGCTGGATCTCAGGGTAAAAAGAGGCGACATCTCAAAAGCACTGAAGCCAGCCTGCAAAGATGCAGAATAGAGATGGAAAAAAAACAAAAAACAAAAAAGAAAACACCAACATAAAACCCAAACTAAAGCAAACTCACAGAGTTCGACAGCTACTAAGGCAACTTTTGCCAAATACAATATAAGCCCAAGTATATTGCAACACAACTATATATTAATTTAATAAAATACACAATATAGCTTTTGTACACATAACAATTTGGCTCAAATGCACAGAAATTGCAGTAAAATCAATAAAAAATATGTCAATTTTTTTGATGTAAACACATCTAAATTGGATACATTTACACATATAATGATATTATGTATAGTGAGAATGTGAAGGGACATTTTCGTCTTCCTTTATATTTTTGGATATTTGTCTTCGAAACAATGGCAGTGTCCTTTGTAGTTCTTTCAGTTAATACCCCGCTCTCGACCTTAACGCCAGGACACATTTCGTTTAGGTTCCTCATTTCTTCCTCATTTTTTTTTCTCATTTTTTTACAAAATGTATAAATATTTTTGTTAATATTTGGACACTATACATGGATTCATACATACAGTCATCTATATGATCATATAGATATCATCTTTTCACAGTTGAGGAAAAATGTCCCATTTTTTTATTTAATTTTTTTTTTTACAACTTGCGATTGCCTTAAGGCAGAGTCACACATATGATAATTCACCGTACACAAGGGACTGAAAGCTGATGACGTACATGTATAGGACAATTCCACAGATGGACAGTTGTGTTTAAGCATTTTTGTCTATGTGTGTGTGTTTGTTTGAGTGTGGTGAGGCATCAGTGCGTGTGTCAGCGTATGTTTGCGCAAAGTGTAGTGCACGTGTGTAAACTTGTGTGCGTGCAGCTACACCGGTCAGCGACGTGAACATTTAAATAGAGGTGTGAGACAGACACAGCTTACACATGTAACTACAAATGACAGGTGAAGCATGGTTACACTGGTAATAATTCACCTTCAGCAGGACACTGAAGCCACTCCGACCCCCGAGTTCATAACAAACCCCTGTGAACACACCCCTGATTAACCAATCTTTTCAGACGTAGGATCCAAACACTTAGATTAAATTCAAAAACGATAACATGGGCTTGTGGATTTCGGCCTTTTCACTGCCCCAAACAGATTAGAATTTGTTTCTGCTTCCGCGTCGATTGTCGCATCTGACCATAAATAGTCCTTTTTCGATCGTTTTCGATGTCCATCACACATAACAGAAATCCACCTACACACTTAAATATGTAGGATTTCACGAGACCATGAACAACACACTTATGAGCTGGTGGGCACTTAGATAATAAGCTTGCGAGGTGCCTGAGGCGGGAACCTCTGCAATTTGCTTAGGAATCCAAAACATAAGAGTTTATAAATTCAGAAGAATTCAAATGTTTGTTACCAAGTTCCTTTCTGTTGGTCGGGATCTCAGCACCGAAACTGGCGCCGAATGACTGATATATTAAATGTTCAGTGTTTTCTTACAACAAATACAGTGAAAAGAGCTCTTGTCATAAGAGCCATTTAAGCTTTTTTCAGTTTGTTTTGGTGAGAGTTTTGGGTATGAGAGTTTGTGGAATAGCACCCTACTCCTCTCTCTACCGTCTTGACTTCTTTTTGCTGCAGTTCTTTGTGTCACTTCCTGAGCGTGCCAGTGGCTTCACTTCCCCTGCAGTCCTGCAATAGTTTGTCGATGTCTCTCACCACCTGGTCAGCGTCCATTCCGTCACGGCTTGCGTCTGGCTCCACCTGCTCCAGGACACACTCCATTTCACTTGCTGCCTCTTGGCTGATCCTAGAGCGAGCCTCTGCGAGCACTTTGGCCACTGGGTCTGAAGGAGGCAAGGATGGGTAGACCCCCTGTTCTCTGGTCTGTTTGGTGGGTGACAGGTACTGACCATCAGGAGGCCCATAGTGACCAGAGCAGGTGGCCGGAGGAGGTTTGCCTTCAGCCCCATCGGCGGGGCTTTTGACTGAGGAGCAGGGAGACATGGTGGAGCAGCCCTTGGTAGGACTACTGGAGGCTGAGGGTACCTCTTGGAGCAGTGGGCTGAGAGCACGTTTCGCCTTCAAGTAGGGCTTGACGTTGGCAACCAGGATGGTGTGGTCACGTCTCTCCTTGCCAAAAGTACAGAACGTTTTCTTGCCATTGGGGTTGACAGTCTCGTAGGTCTCTGTCTCTGGCACAGTCTCCATCCCTGCTGGCACAAACATATTGTTGCGGTAGTCGATACCCTCTGCCTGGTTTCCTCCAGTGGGGAACTGGGGCATCCAGCAGCGGTCAGAATGACCGAGTACCCGGCACTCCTCTGTACAGTTCAGACAATCCTCATCTGCAGAGAGAAATAAAGGGAGAAGGGGGGAGTGGACGGAGAAGAAAGTGATATTCATGTCAGTAGTGTGCACAGAATCGAGTATAACCCCACAGGGAGAGGGTAGCAGATTCATAGAAGTATGATGGAACTGAGCTGCACAGGAAGTTGGAACCTTAAGTCTTAGAACTAGAGCCAGCCCTAATGAAATGATGCAAAAAAGGAAGTGCCCGCTCAGGCTGTCCCAATCGAAACACACACACACACACACACACACACACACTTATATTTATGAACATGTGCACTTATGCACATATAGTACATGCACATAGCTTTTCAAGGGGACTGGGGGACACCTGCTAGCAATTTCCAAAGCTCTGATCAAGGGGATGGCAAAGCATACAGAAAGGATGGGGAGGGAGCAAGAGGAAAAACAACAACAGTTGAGGTTTGGCAAAGGCATAGTGCCGTTATCATAAATTCATGTCAGTGGGCTTTGAAGCCCTCCCTAGACAGAGAGGCTGTGCCAAATGGCTTGTGCTTCTTCCCTGTGTGTTTGTGCCTGTTTATTTGTGTGCTCTTGTTGCTGGCGTGTGCACGCATGTGTGTATAAGTGTGTGTGTGTTCCCCTCTTTCATCTCTATTCAGAAGGATGCACACTCTGGCTGATTATGGGAGTGTTCATGCCTGTGTCAAACGGATCCAGAACTTGGTTTTAAAAAGAATAATAATAAAAGAAGAAGAAGCACTTTTCCCCCTCCTTTTGGGCATAAGTGAAAAAAAGTGAAAAATGAAACAAAACAAACAACCCCCAAAAAAGCATCTGTTGTCCCATAATAAATGGAATTTCTCCATTGGCTGGGTGGGACGAAATCAAGAGGACACACAGAAAGACAATATCCGAACAGTTCCAAGAGTACAAATAACATGAACACAAACAGGTCCTTGTCTCCAATCACCATGAGATGTGACCGTGAAATTACTGTAAATGTGACTGAAAAACATTATCACGCCATTAGTTAAAGACGCATAAACTTAAAAAGGGACAGGTTGGGGCAATCTCACAAATGTTATAACACACAGGACAATTTAATAGCCATCTCCGGTATAATACAAGGTTATTTGCACAGACATCTAAAGAGCTCAAGCTAATTGCATATTACTTTTGAGATACGCCATGCGCCTCTTTCTGTTTGTGGAACCAAATATGGTCAACACAACCTTTCCAATTTCTTGTAGAAATGCAACACTAAGGCAGCTGTCTCCAGGGAGAGAAGCAAAGCAGTTCTAGTCACAGGATTTTCATATCTGTTTATATAGCCCAGTAAACGTGAGAGCAGAACAGGTGGCAGACAGAAATAATTGAACATACCCATCTCTCTTGCTCATTTTCATTACAGCTTGTCACCTCTTTCACCTCTCTGGCTGACTGTTAATGGTTTAAACCTTGATTTCTTCATTGTTGCACGCTAAGTTTGGAACCAAAGCACATTTTAAAAATCAGCGTAATTTATCTTCGTCTAACAAGCCTGTTGTGGTTTCAACTCTTGAAACTCAAATCGGTAGGTGGAATTTAAAAGAATTTGTTACCAAGGAAAGTGCTTGCTTTGGCTTTGTTTTAAAGGCGACATTAATTGCACTTAAAATGAGGCTACTAAGAGCACCATTCCACTATTATTTCCAACTAAATGTGAAACGACAACATTGCTGTTAAGAGCTACAACGCTAGCCCCATCAATTCCATTATGCAATGCATGAACCTCTGCAGCACGGTGAAAGTGCTGTTTTAGAGACCACAAACTTGGGACTAATACAATCTTTGGTTGATGCGAATGAGCAGGCAGAGTGGATGTGCTTGAGTGCACTTGGCTAGGCTGTCTTTGCTGTGTTGCGGGTCAGCAGTCTAGATTCCTAAGAGACTGCCCTCCTAAGCTGTAGAGATGAGCTTAACACTTCACAAATGTTTGAAGAAGCCAAACAGTGCTGGCAAAGAGAGCTTGACATTTCCCATGCCGAAGCAGTCATCTGAAGAGGAAATAAGGTGAGCTGGAAAGCAGAGGCCAGACCAGTACGAGACGGACTACATTTAAATGGTGTGGGGGTAAGTGCATGCGTCTGCACACACTGAGAAATGGGAGTGTGCGCCTGTGTTTTGTGCAAAAAGTGATTTGGGTAAGAAAGTATAAACAACATGTCAAAGCGCAAAGATCGATGATCCGGTCCAAAGCTCGTGCATGAAAACCAAAAAGACAAACCTGAATGCACTTTCCAACAACAACGTGCTGTTATTGTGATCCATCACCAAGCTACAACGTACAGGGGATACATGTAACCATGCTTGGTTAATAAACCAGTGCTTTCACACCCAGTGTACGTGAATTTCAGACACAAACAATTAATCTGACCTCCGCAATGTCTCGACGCTCGCAGAGGTGATTGTCCATTCGACACGTGTATATTAAAGTATAAATAATCCATTCTGACATATTTCCCTCTGTTTAGTTGGAGGAACCCTCTGATAGATTATTCATGTTTCAGCTGCACGTTCAACCTTGAGGCGTTCTCCTCATATCTATGACTACCAATATGACATACGAGAGCAGAGGTGACATTCATCTCGTGCTCTCTCTCTCTCTCTCTCTCCTTCTCTCACTTTCTTCACCTAGGCTTCACCAGCTCTCTGGGATGGGCAGTAGATGTCCGGATCAAGGACACATTTGGCTGTGTCGATATGGCTACCAGGGGCATGCTCGGCAAGTTCTCTCTGGCGATTATGTGGTCCAATAAAAACTACAGCGATTGACTGAAAATCTGCTCATCTGAACTGATACTGCCGTATAAATATTTCCTATTTATATTAGCCAATCATCGAGGAAGCACATAACCTGAATTATATCTCCACCACTTTATAGGTGCTTACACTGTGCGTCTGCTTTTGTTTGGCATCTTCAATTTGAAGTCGGTATTCTAGATATTTGTTGTAAAATCAAAACCTTGAGATGAAAATTAAGATATTAATCCATATTTACACCATGCACAGAGAATTTTTTTTAATCTTGCTTTGTTCATTCATTTGCAAAACCGGCCTAAATACCAGGCACTGATATTATAAAGAGATATATATTTTTAGACTTCATCTTACATTCAAGTCTCGAAAAGGCCAGTACAGCTTATAATCACAGTGTCTGTGAAATAAATGGGAACCCATGAAAGGCAGGAGGTGGTCCACTCATATTTAGCAGAAATTTGCGATTTCTCAGTGTGTAGGATGACTAGAACATCTTATCATTAGAAAGAAGAGCTGAGATTCAGCTTCAAGGGAAAGTGGGACTGTAACACTTATCAAAATTCCAGGTGACGAGTCAGGCACAGTTGAATTTTGTATCTTTGTAGCCATATTTTAGACTCTTGACCTGAATCCTTTATTGAAATCAGATATTTATTATACCTCTGTTGCCAGCAAAAAGGTTTAATTCCACACACACTTTTTGTTTTTTACTTGTGAATACTTTCTTAACAGAGAAACAAAGCTGCTACGTTTAGCAGGGTTAATGGCCTTGCTTACGGGCAAAATTTCAAGAATGTGCAACACTGACTTTGATAGGACATCTTTGTAGCTGCCAGTTATCCTCAATGCTAAAATCACATTAAAATGGATATAAAAGTCAGAAAGCTGCTCAAAGAAATATTTCAGCAAAAGCAGAAGGACACAATGTGTCAAAAGAAAGCAAATAAGTACATGATCCCATGTTCACTGTTTTATTTGTCAACATCAGATATTGATGTGTCTTGTAAGATGAGCCAGAATAAGATAATAAGTCTGGTGAAAAGAAAAAACATAGCTGAATGAAGGAACTGAATTTTCTCATCTCAAGCATCTCTTTAAAATGACCTTTTAGAGGCGGATCTTGTCAAATAAACGGTATAAATATAAATTAAATAAATAAAAAAGCAACATATCACATTACAACATTAGAACCATTAAAAAGGACTCTGCTATGTTACAGGGGAAAGAAACCTTATTGATATAATATGACAAAGCATTTTATATACTGATATATTGGGTGGACTCTTGTATAGTGCACTGTACATATTGCTTTTGAATGCAGTTGATATTAGTAGTAACACCATGTAACCAGAAACATCATTAAATCTGTCAGAGAGCTAGCTAAACTGAAAGCTAGCCGTTACCCTTTGTTGCTATGCTAAATTTGATCATATTTAGGACATTGCTTTTTGTATATGACTTATACTTATTAACACCTAGCCACAATTTGAATTCCCCTGTGATGTTGTCCTTGGCCTTGTTTTCCAAAGAAATCCATGTACTGCAAATACTTTTTTAGGATTTAAAGTTCATTTATTAGTAATGGTTGAATTAGAGTCTATATGTACTCTTAAGGTTTGGTTTAGATTTTTTTCTGCTTTCAGTCATTTCAGTAGGTTGATCTTAAGGATCTACAGGGCTGATGCTGTGTTCCACAGAAATGTAGGATGTATAACACAGAGAAACTATTATAAATCTACTACATAAATCACAATTGAGTTTCCAGAGTTAAATGCCAAGAAAGAATGAAGATGATGTTAACACACAAAAAAAAGTTTGAAAAGTGAAACACCCTGTGGATTAAAGAACTCATGCTATCATTTAGTAAGTGATCATATACATTCACACAATTTTACTGTTTCACGTTTTCAGCTTAACAAAAATTTCCAGCCACCTCAGCATCACAGCAGCAGTTAAGGTGTTATTCTTTAATGAGCTGCAAACACCTATCACATCTTTCTAAATTACCAAAAAAAAGAAAAACCCTCCCTCTCATTTGCTCATAAAAAAAATCTTTCTAAATTAACACTTCATTAACAAGGACTGGGCCACATGACATGACACAAGCAGGCAAAGCACTGACTAATAGAGAGGTAATGGTCACATTTCTCTAAATAATGAGTTGTTTTTTTTTCTCCTCTTCAACTAATTTTTCAAAGTTTTAGGCTGGATGCTTTCAATATGATGTGCACAGGGTGTGCAACGAAACCTGTGAGTGTAAAAGTGTGCCTGTGTATCAGTGTGTGTCATAAAGCATGGTGTGATTTCCCTAAACAGCCTTTTCTCCCTCCAGACGCCTGCCCCCCTGGCCCTACATGCCCATCCCTCCTCGCTTTATTACCCAGCCCTGTGATTAATGTCCCACTGTCAC
>VOQK01022846.1:0-12666 GCA_015052645.1 Benitochromis conjunctus
TAGTGCTCCGATTACCACTGGGACCACTGTTATCTTCACCCTCCACATCTTCTCGAGCTCTTCGCTGAGCCCTTGGTATTTCTCAAGCTTCTCGTGTTCCTTCTTCCTGATGTTGCTGTCATTCGGAACCGCTACATCTATCACTACGGCCGTCTTCTTCTGTTTGTCTACCACCACTATGTCCGGTTGGTTAGCCACCACCATTTTGTCTGTCTGTATCTGGAAGTCCCACAGGATCTTTGCTTGGTCATTCTCCACCACCCTTGGGGGTGTCTCCCATCTTGACCTCGGGACTTCCAGGCCATACCCGGCACAGATGTTTCTGTATACTATGCCGGCCACTTGGTTATGGCGTTCCATGTATGCCCTGCCTGCTAGCATCTTGCATCCTGCTGTTAAGTGCTGGATTGTCTCAGGGGCATCTTTTATTTATTTATATATACATATATACACACACACACACACGCGCACACACACGCGCGCACACACACACACACACATGTATACACATATATACATATATATATAGATATATATATATCTATATCTCTATATCTCTCTATCTCATTCAGGTACTTGCATCAGGTTTAAATGGAGCCTCAACGAGTCCTGCCTCCAGCATCCGGAAGTTGATCTCTTGGAAAAAAGGTTGAGATTTTACATCTTTTCCCCCGGACTCTGGGAACCCCAGCCTCTTTGTGGGGTCCTTGGTCAACAGCTACAATAGTGGAAAGAAAGATGTTCTCATTGCTTGAAGGATGTAATACAGCCTCTTCAGAAATTGGGGTTAGGAATTAGGCTGAAAAGCACTTGTATGCTTTGTAAATCTCCAAGGTGTAAGCAACCCCGAACCTATGCTATTAGAATATGACTTAGTACAACAATTTCCAAAAGCTACATCTTAACAATCAGGCTAAAGAGTAGACATTCTAACACACATCAGGGGATAAAGTTGTGATGGGCATGAAAGAACATTTTCTGTGCATGCTGAAATAAAATTGTTTCATTTTGAAGAACTCACTAAGGAGCAGATGTCTTTTGCCTCCTTGCTGAACCGGTTACCATATTCTTCATGTTCATTCTGAATCCTTCTCTCCATTTCTGAGGATTTAGGATGTTCTCCTTTAGCCCTGAAAGGGGGCTGACCTGCAGTCATTTCATAAATCAGACACCCGAGGCCCCACCAGTCCACACTTATTCCATAACGCACATAGCCAATCACCTCAGGAGCTGAAATGGGAATGCAAATGAATAACTCTGTAAACACATACAGTGCATCTGGAAAGGATTTACGGTGCTTCATTTGTTACACATTATATCATGTTATGGCCTTAGTCCAAAGTGGATTAAAATAATTTTTTATCTCTCAGGAATGTTTGACCAGGTTCGATCAAGTCTGGGCTCTGGCTGGGCCACTAAAAGACATTCACAGAGCAGTCCCAAAGCCAACCTTTTTATCTTGGCTGTCTTTGTCCTGTTGAAAGATGAACCTTCATTCTATTCCAAGGATCAGACTGCACTGAAGTAGGTTATCATCCATGGTGTCTCTGTACAATATTGCATCAATTCTTCTGTGACTAGTCTCCTAGTTTCTGCTCCTGAAATACAACCCCACAGAATGATGCTGCCACCACCGTTCTTCCCAGTAGCAATGGCATTGGTCAGGTTCTCATCGGTGCCTAGTTTCCTCCAAACATGACATTTCAGATCAAAGACTTCAATCTTTGTTTCATCAGACCAGACCAGAATCAGACCAGAGTTTTCTTTCTCATAGTGTGAAAGTCCTTCATGTGCCTTTTGGCAAAACTCCAGGAAGGCTGTCATGTGCCTTTTACTGAAAAGTGGATTCGAGCTGGCCACTCTACCATATGGGCCTGACTGGTAGAGTTCTGCAGAAATAGTTATGCTTTTGAGAGGTTCTCCTCTTTTGTGTGTAGAGGTCAAACAACTGAATTTAATCAATTTTGGAAATGGGCTGTAACATGACAAATGTGGAACAAGTGAAGCATTGTGAACATTTTCTGAAAGCACTGTAGACATAAGTTTATATTAGGTTCTTTCTTCCCATCCAGTTGACAGTGTCAGGTAATTTGGAAGGTTTTAAACTGTTACAACACAAGAATTCATAGATTCTACATTGGAGACACCAAACAGCCATTCTATTAATGCATGGCACAACATATAAGAACCACCTCGGCAGGACAAGACCAGATAAAGATCTGCACCTGAAGGTTAAAGGTCAATCGTGTGGACTGAGAAGACTGATTGTTTGAAAGAGGAGTAAAAGGAACCATCTATATTCACTGTGAATGACCATCATTGAATAGAGGGGGTTGCTTAAGGCACCAACTGTCAGTCACTTGCAATGCAGTTTTAAGATCTGTTCCCAGGTTACATAATAGACCAAGGTCTATCTCTCTCAAAACCCCTGCTGATCAAATTCAATTTATTCGTCACATACACAATCCAACATGCAGTGAGATGCTTTGGCTGCAGATGCCATCTCAGGGCTTGTTTTAGCATGGGGGGTTCTAGTCAGGACCCTTACTGGGTACCGCCCCCATGCGGAAATCGAACTTGCAACTCCCACTGCAAAGGTGTGTAGTCGTACCAGTACACTAACCACTAGGATTTAAATACCTGGGACTCATTTAGTTTTAGAACTGAAGAAGTTTCTTGGATGAGAGGTTAAACATCTTCTAGAAACTTAAAGAATTGGAAAGAAAGAACACAAAAAGCTCATAAAATACCAAGGGGAGGAGCTAGAGAAGGTGTAGAACGTGACACTTATTTTTACTATTTTGTTTTGATTTCTATGACAGTTGTTGTGACATGTTAAAGCAAACAATCTACAAATCACTGGCTCCCAGCACAATGCAAACTGCATCATAAACTTAAATTTCAATTCAATTCAGTTTTATTAATATGTCACTAAATCACAACAACAAGGCCCTTAGTGATAGATCAACTTGTATAGATAAACTCTATATAAGAATCAAGAATTTACTTAAGCAGTCCATCCATCTGTGTGCAAGCCACTAAGCACCACTGGGAGGTTCGGGTAAAAGTCATACAATCATAAAAATAAATTGCTTTGTATGCCAACATAGTCATATAATATAGTGATTTATGTGGGTCTTTAGAAGTTCCATACATACCCATATAGCCCAGTGTGCCCACCCTGCCTCGTACCAGATTCCCCTCAGACAGCTTCACAGCCAAACCCAGGTCAGAGATGCGGATGTGTCCTTAATGGAATAAAAAAGTAAGATTACCTGAAACGGCATCATTGTTGAGATTATTTTGCTTACATACTTTCACTTTTGCCCTGTCAATGATGCTTTACTTTCCTCCAGCTGACGTAAAGGGAAACTACAACTGTTCTTTCATTCCAAGAATGAAGGAACAGGTGTGGGAGTTTCTATAAATAGAGAACAGGTTTTTTACTTCCTCAAACTACTTTTCTTTTTTTTACCCCTGTCAAAATACAATCAACACAGATTTTTCTTGAGAGCAGGTGGATGCATTTGATTGTGAGGCATTTCAAACAGTCAGATTATTTTCAGAGTTAAAAATAGCCAGAAATTAACTGCCAACTTTTTTTCTATGTGCGGATGTTGGAATGCTATCTGCTTGAATGTTACTGTAAATATATTTGAGGCTATTTATAGCACATGAATTATAAAAACAAAACAAAAAAAACACTGTATTGTAGTTGCGCATACCATTGTCATCCAAGAGAATGTTTTCTGGCTTCAAATCTCTAGAAGAAACACAGCATTTAAAACTTCTTCCCGACTAGCTGAGTGGTGATTTAATGCATGTAGAAATACACTTACCTGTATAATATTGACTTCTGGTGGAGGTGAATTAAACCACAGCAGACCTCTGCAGCATAGAAACGTACCCTGTCTTTGTCCAGACCAGGTGACCCCATGCAATGTATGTGAAACCTTAGGTCACCACCGCTCATCATGGTCAAAACCATACAGAGATTGTGCTTGGTCTCATAAGCATATGCCAGATTCACCTGAACAATAAAAAAAATAAGAGAACAGACACAAGAAAACACAACTCACTAACGTATCAGCTATACTGTAAATTCAGCTTTTACAAAGCTTTCTCAGTTTTTTGTGACAGTTCCAACCCAACCTACATGAGGTGGAAAAATACTTGAAACAATTCAGTATAATTCAGTGTAGAACACCACCCACTATGAAAGAAAGTCAATCATAAAGTTTAAATATTATCCTTAAAAGAAACTGCAAATACACATTTAGTATAAAAACTGCACATCATTCAAAAGGTCAGTGGTTAGTATAAACGGACCAAGGTTGCTTTTGAACTTGCTCTCTCCCTGATCATTTTATACGCTACTATGCTACTGAGACGTGGTATGGTGGTATGGTTTAGGCCTTTCTGTGTATAGTTTGCATGTTCTCTCTTTGTCTGCATGAGTTCTTTTAGGGTTCTCAGGCTTAAAGACATGATGTGTGTCTGAATAGTTGTTTGGCTCAATGTTAGCCCTGTCACAGACTGACCAGCCGGTCAGCTGTCCAGCCTCGATGGAGAGGGAGGGAGGGATGGATGTCAGAACATGTATAAAACCTGTTAAATGATGTGATGAGTATTGAATTAAGCATATATAAATAGTAGATGGACTGGTTCTTATATAGTATTTTTCTACCTAACTTGAGCACTCGAGGATACATGAGTATGCAGACAGGAGCACCCAGGGATCAAGTGACCAACCTTCCAATAAATAATTGACCTACTCTACCTTCTGTGACACAGCCACCTCTTCTGTGTCTTTAAAACATACAGAAGAGTTAATGTCCATTATCCCTATCCCAACTGTGATAAGGTTAAATGTGGGGTATACCCTAGACAGGTTGCCTGTCAGTGTCACAGGTTGAACTTCTCGTCACTGTATAAATACCTTGTGCAAACATTCAGCTGGAGTTTTTAACAAGCGCCAGTTATTAGGAAATTTGTGAGGACTATGTTGTATTGCTTATTAATCCATGTCTAGTTCTGTGTGCAGTGCGGTATATGTGAGCTTAAGTCAAGGTTTAACTCAATAACAGTGTATATGTTTATTTTAAAGAAGAAAGAAATATCAACCATTGGAAGAGTGTAGGTCATGGATTTGCTCTTTAAGAATAAGCCATCTTTGCTTACACAGATAACACTGGTAAACAAATATAATGATTAAAAAAAGTGAACAAGGCAATGTGAAAACCATCACAATGAACAAAAACCAGTTTGAAAACATAAAAACAATTGAGAAAATCATTTTTAAAAATATTTGAAAAACGCAGCATTCTCACCACAAAGCGACTGTCCAGTTCCTCTAGTATCTGTTTCTCATTGAGAGCCATGTTCTCTCCTTTCCTCTTTTTCACATGGGTTTTTTCCAGCTTTTTGCAGGCATACATCTTTCCTGTGGCTCGCACCTGACAGGCCCACACCTCGAGACAAAATAACAGGATGGTAAGATAATAACACTCTTGTGGTAAATTTGTATCTAATGCTGTTGCCAGTATCAGAGCTGTTCAATATGTCAAAAAAGAATAGAGTGCTGGAAAGTGAAAGTGTACTAATATGAGATAAGGGAACCAAAGACGAAGAGAGAACGGTGTTGTAAAGGTCTAGTCCTTTACAACAGTCCATACATTTCCCAAGGGAATATGTAAGATAGAAAAAACTTCAAAATTAAAAATAAAAATAAATCCCTCCATTTTGATGCATCATAGGTAAAGGCATACCTCAAAAATATATGGCAAAAAGTGTCTAATATGCTGTGTATTACAGTAAATGCCAATGCATACATACCTCTCCAAACCCTCCTTTTCCCAGTAGTCTGTACTGTCGAAATGTGTGCTTCGTGATAGGCTGCCTTGAAAGACACGAACATGTTGTGTTCATTCTAAATATTTTTGTAAATACATTTTATAAGAAGAACTGTTAATAGCAGCTACTTGGCTAACCACTGATCCCTGAAACAATTAGTCTCATTACCTTTGTTGGGCATTACCCCACATTACCACTGTTGGGCATACACACTGAAGAGTTACTGACCTCTCCAATTTTTTCCATTGTAGAAAGCGGTCAAAGAACATGCTGTCCTGGTACTGCATGAAGGGCTCATCGCTGAGATATTTATGTAGGTCACTAATCCACAAAAGAAAGATGAACTCTGTCAGCTCCACTGGTCAACAGTTTTCACAACATCATGTGCCACACTTTAGAGAAATGATTGTGAAAAGCAGTTCTTCTATACAAATAGAAGCTACCGGACATACTGTATATAATAATAATGATGATAATAATAATGATGATAATAATAATAATAATAAGTGTTGCTTGTTTGGAAAAGTTCCCAGGAGAAACTCGCAGCATATCAGCGCAACTACTTCATACCATCTATGAGGCATGGTGATGGAGGGGGTGAGGATTTGGGCTTGTTTTGCAAACACAGGACCTGGGCACTTTGTAGTCATTGAGTCGACCATGAATTCCTCTGTATACCAGAGTTTTCTAGACTGAATTGAGTCCTGTAAAAACTTTAAAAAAAAATTTTTTTAACATCTATAAGCAAACAGGAGAGATATTACTTACTCCCTGCAGCCACAAAAGACATCACCACAGGGATTGAGCTCCAGACTCCGTTTGCAGCTTCCTTCATGCCTCAGTAGGATGGACACACACTGACTGGACTGAGGGAACATGGATAAACTTGGATAAAGTGATGTGTAGCACAATACGAAAATTCTTGTTTCAAACTTCAGAGGAGAAATGAATAAAATAAAAATATTTGCTGTTATAAAATATCAACCATGTTTTCCACACACATTGTCATACCTGCTTCATGAGGAATCTCTGGATGATGCTGTTCCCAAACTCTTTCCTTTTGTCATCTGACTGAGTGTCAAAGTCGTCCTAAAGGACAAAAGAGGTATTAGGATTGTTCAAATGGTGTAGCTCATTCACAATCTGTAACTCGTGCAATAAACTCAAGATCTTATGCCAATGACTAATTCATTGCTAACAAAATGAAAAGTTCTTTTGAAGTTGTGTAAACTCAGGTGGTTAAAATGTTTCATAGAAGCATGCTTCTCATCTAATTTCTCACGTTTAATATTGCCTTTGAGACTACCTACTGTATTATTTTTCTGGGAACGATTGACTGTTATGTGTATCAAAATGAATACTCTTCAAATGCTGTTATCTAGAGTAAATTGTTTATACATTCAAATTGTAAAACAAAAGAGAATCTACATTTCCGTGTAATAAGAGGGGAACTAATATTTTTTCTGCAGTGTTTACAACACAGCAAACACGAACAACCAGTACCAAAATAGTGGGATCACTGGACATCCTGATGCTGATGGTTTTGGTCTTTCTCAGTGAGCGCAACCTTAAGGCTTTCTACTGCATTTCATAAGCAGATGGAATATCCTGGATGTGATGACTTGCCTGCTGAAGTAATGCTAAAAAGTTTTGTTTTTTTAAAATATGCTGTGCCATTTAGAAATTCTAAAAGAACAATAGGAATTGCTTCTTGCATTGTGCCGCGGTGTTGTCATGCATTATGGCTTTTATTGTCCTTCAGTAATCAAGAAGGAAAGAAATGAACGAAGAATAACAAATGGAAATTCCAACATGCTATACATTATTTTGATGTAAAGTGTTATGGTGTGATTGTTTAAGTATATTTTCAGTTCTCATCTTTCTAATGTTCTTCATGTTAGTTTCAATCACATTTGTTTTGCTCTTAATTTCTTATTTCATATAATCCTAATGCGTTCTCTCTCATATAATGAGCCTCACATGAATATGTGTGTTTATGTTCAATTGTTAGGGTCTGCTGCCCTCTCGCGTATGTCAGTCTAAAAAAAAAAAGAAGACATTTTAAATCTCATTGGCATTTACAAAATAATAAACGTATGTATGTAAAAAATGTTTATTTACTAAGACATCTTGAGGGTTGCCTCGAGGTGCCAAATGTTGATGTGATTTGGTGCTATATAAATAAAATTGAATTTGACAGTATGACCTGTCATACCATAGATATGTTCTTAATGCTTCATTTGTATACAAGAGTCATAATAATTAATAAAATATAAATTTTTAGCAAAGAGGTAGCATCTATGAGAATGATATATATTTCGATCAGTCAATTTGTTAAAATATGTGAGAAGCTTTTTCCGCCATCAGATGCAAAATGATGGTTAAAATCTGTCAAGCCCCCAGGTGTAAATTGAGAGAAACGGAGTTCCAATTGGTCAACATGAAGGGGTTTGTTTAGGTAAACATTTTATACGATAAATTGACTTATCTAGCACTTTTCTACTCTAACTGCTCACATCTTTTTGTCACAATCCACATTTACACACACAGTCATAAAGCAATTTATTTTATTCACTTTCTAACTGGGGGTCCCAACTTCTCTAGTCTGCATGTTAAACTATTCTTGGGCAAGATACTAAACCTCAAGTTGCCCCTGATGCATCAGTGTGTGTGTAAAGCATTTCACAAGTATCATTCCATTTTCCTACAGAACACACCATCATCACCGTTCCCTTTTTCCCCACATTTTCACTGAAGCGTACTCCGTCACTCTAGCCCCTGGAAACGCTTGCTACCACTTTATCAAACTTACTTTATTTATTTCCACAATACTTTTCCTTCAAAATTACCCCATATATGATTTGGTATCCTATCCACACCACGGTAAGAACAGTTTGAATACATTCACAATCCTCCTGGCCTTGTTTCCCTTCCATCTGGTATGTTGCACACACAATATATCTACCTTCCTTCTCTTTGTTATATCAGTTAGCTCACTGACACAAACTTTGTGGCACATGAATTAAAGGTTCTGGCTGAGTTACATGCTTTTGCAGGTTAACCTTTTGACATCCTTTAGGTTACGGGCAACTCATGGTCAGGGGTAAGGTCAGCAAAAAATTGTAAAGCCAAAATTTTGAATACTTCATTAAAAGAATATTGTCTAGCCCAGCCCTAAATGAGTGTCCAGTGACCTTGTGATGTCAGGAGGTTAGCTATAGTGGTTTGCTACATGCATAAGTTGTATGGGAAATGTATTGCAAAAAATGTACCAAAGCTATTGAGAAAAACTGTGATATCAGAACTTCTGTATCACATTCAGTTACTATTGTGCCCGCTGCATGCATGTCTGTTCTGCAACACACATTCTCATAAATAATTACCACTGTAAACATGACATTTTTAAAGGTTCAACTAACTAAATGTGTAAGGGAAAGTGAAATTGTAATTGTTTATGAATTTGTTTTTCCAGTACATGTTTGTTTTGTTCCACAACACAACCCACTTTAATGTGATTGTAGAAATGTACAATATAATGCACAGCCATGATTGAAAACAGTGAATGGAATTTGAAATTTGATTAAATTTCTTAAAAGTGCTTTTAAAGTCACAAATATTTTTCAATTATCAAGAGTTGGTTTTCATTGTCTTGTTTAATATTTGTAATTATATAGAATGCAGTGCACTGCACTGCAATGTCATTACTTTAGACACACAAGAGCAATGCAACTATAGCTTCTGAAATAATTACTGATATTTAAGTGCCATTATTTTCAATATTTTTCAGGACTCAAATTCCAGTAAACAAATTTTTCACAGTTTGTACCAAAGCATCCTGGAGGGAAATGTAGTTCTGCAGATCAGGTTGACTCCGACAGAAGAGCTGAAACAATTTCTTGCCAATAGGCTGCTTCACACATAGACTATAGTAGTCTCGTTCTAATGGAGAAATATAAAATAAAATATATGATGTGAAATCTCACAAAGAACCAGAACTTGTTTACACTAGTGAAACACACTTGCACAAACACACCTATGTTCATGGCCAGGTCTTGGCATTGGCTAATGTGGGGAAAGCGAAGCATTTCTTTCCATTTCCAGCTCCTTCCCTTGCTTCCCCCACCTAGACAGTGGGGACAGTGAAAATTAGTTTTTTAGTGTTGCGAATATGCATACATGCATGTAACCAAAGTGCTGACGTATTGAATAACTCAGACTGAGATGTCAATCAGCATGCCTAGTCCTTCAGGTTTCAGACAATAGCTTGTTCCGCTACAGTGAGTGAACTATAAATAACTCCAGGAACAAATAAAACAAAGTCTGTGGATCCGCATTACTCTGCAACGTACTTTACACACTGTCACTCATAGTTTGCATCTCAATTTTCACACTCCAAATTTATTTCCTATCTCAAGTAACAGCAAATACATTCATGTTGCCTTCAGAGAGAATTTCACTTTATTCAGAAATGCTACATTAACTGTTTTATCCTAAACTGAACTGCTGAGGGGGAAAAAAAACAGACTTAACGCTCATCATTGATCAGTTTCATCATACATCCCTCTTTAACACTGTGATTGAGAAATCAGCGTCCTGAGATATCCTGTATAAGCACTGCTTCTGATAAAGATGATGGCCCAAAATGTTTGAGACCCAAGTCAAAAGTTGTCAGCATTTTAGCATGTTATCTTCTCACATAAACTTAAAGTTCTTACCTTCTCTGGCTCTAACAAGAGCAGTATTTGCTGCAATGCTTTCAATCTCCATGTAGCACTGTGCCTTTGCCCTGTAAGTTATCTTCTAGTTCAGTACTGCACAGTATCCAGCCTTCATGCACAAAAGTAAAAATACAACTTCTCAGCAGGAACAGTAGATGGTAACTATTATATTACAGGCGGTGGACCTGAAATACCAAGTCTTGTTGTCTAACCTGCAGTACCTGTGAGTCACTAATGAATGTGGGATACTTAATGTATGACAGTGCACTCCAAGCATAGGACACGCCCTAAGTAAGAGAGGAGGGACCAAACACAGGAGATGTGAAGAGCATACAAATAAATAGAAAACTGTAGAGGAGTGATGTATTTGCAACAAAAGCAAAACAGACAAAGAATGATTAGAAAAGAGTTTCAAAATGTTAATATAGACCATTCTTGATCAACAAGTTATCAAAATGTAATTGGTTTTCAACTAGTTTTCAGTTCTGAAGGTACTCCTATTTCGTGCCCAAAACCCTATTTTGACCAGAGTTTTAACTTATCAGCTAACGCTTGCAAGCTTGGTTAGCATGTTGTATACATAAACTGTATGAGCCTAATGCAATGACATTATAAAACTAGAAACTGTAAGATTAACTTAACACACATCTTTAAATGTTCAGTCGCTTGAAGACATTCCAGGCTCAATTTGTGTAGGTAAACCCCAAAAGAATATAACTAACAGGTCATATACACAAAACCACACCAAGTGGCAGTATTCTGGCCTCCTGAGGGTGGCTGTAGCTCAGGAGTTACAGCAGGTCATTTACAAATTGAAAGATTGGTGGTTTGATCCCTGGCTGCTCCAGACTGCATGCTAAATATTCTTGGGCAAGATACTAACCTCAAGTTGCTCTCCGATGCATCCATTGGAGTGTGAATGTTAGACAGAAAAAGAGTGCTTGTGTGAATGAGGCGTATTGTATTAAGTGTTTTGAATGCTCAGTTTGAATAGACAAGTGCTATATAAAAACCAGTGCATCTACTATGTAGTTTACATTTACCATTTTTAGAAGGACACCACATAGGTTTAAAAGAGCCTAGTTGCTCTCATTCAACTTTATCAACTTTTCTTTGGGTTACACAGCCAGAGAGAGATAATAGAGCAGATAATTAGCTTTAAATAGCCTCATCTTTAAATTTCCAACAAAATACAAGACTCAAAACTGGTACAGCCACTACCACTTTGCACACACATGGACAGCCATGTGCTGTGATTGGTTGGGGGTGAGGAGGGGAAAATTGGGGGGGAGCCACACTATGGAAGAAAACCAGTGATTAATAAAACTAATGATTAAATGCAAAGTTGTGTATAAACTAACAGTGAAATAAGGTGAGTGAAGAAGAAACACTCAGTGAATCATTACCCATATAAATGTTAACTTAAATCATCAATATAATACAAAGAATCACAAAAACAAAATAAACTCAAAATACCCAGTCAAATATCCAGCACCCTGACAATTGGTGTGTATCATCTGGGTTCATGGATTTAAAAAAAAAAAAATAATAATAATCTAGGTATCTGGGTCTCTATACACTGTGTGTACAATTATTAGGCAAGTGGGTATTTTGGCCATATCATAATTTTTACGCATATTTTCCAACTTCAAGCTGTATAAACTTGAGTGCTTATTGGATTTACGTATATGAGGTGATCTGTATTTGCGTAACGAGTGAGGGTCTGGCCTAAGGAGATCAGCACTCTTTATAAAGGTGTGCATAATTATTAGGCAGCTTCTCTCCCTCAATCAAAATGGGCAAAAAAAGAGATGTAATGGACTCTGAAAAGTGAAAAATTATAAAAAGTCTTTCAGAAGGATGCAGAACTCTTGAAATTGCGAAGATATTGGGGCGTGACCACAGAACCATCAAACGTTTTGTTGCAAATAGCCAACAGGGTCCCAAGAAACGTATTGAGAAAAAAAGACGCAAGTTAACTGCCAAAGATTTGAGAAGAATCAAACGTGAAGCTACCAGGAACCCATTATCCTCCAGTGCTGCCATATTCCTGAACTGCAACAGTGTCCAGAAGTACAAGGACGTTCAGTGCTTA
>VOQK01022850.1:0-11917 GCA_015052645.1 Benitochromis conjunctus
ACAAACTGGACTGGTCCACAAACACAAATGCACTTTACAAAAAGGGTCTAAGCCGTCTCCACCTGCTACGACGGCTGAGATCCTTTGGGGTGAACAGGACTCTCCTAAGGACATTTTACGACACTGTGGTGGCGTCTGCCATCTTTTATGCTGTGGTCTGCTGGAGTGGTGGAATGGCAGAGAGGGACAGGGGGGAACTTAACAAACTGGTCAAGAGGGCCAGCTCTGTCCTGGACTGTCCGCTGAAGTCCATCGAGCAGGTTGGGGAGGAGAGGATGTTGTCTAAGCTAACATCCATCATGGACAACACCTCCTGCATGACACTGTAGGAGCACTGAGCAGCTCGTTCAGCAGTAGACTTTTACACCCACAGTGTAGGAAGGAGCTACCACAGGTCATTCCTACCAGCAGCTGTCAGACTCTATAACACAGTTTAACATGGTTATCCTGCTCATCAGCTGTTTTATTTTCATATTATAAGTTTTTAGTTGCTGTCACTTAGTTGCAGCTTGTTTGTACACTATATTTCACCAGGATCATTCACATACCCCACACACACTTGTGTACATATCTCTGTACATTTTTATCTGTATATATGAATTTTCGGTTGCTTATATATAGGACTACTTTGTGTCTTCCTTCCATAATCCTCTTGCTATAATTACTGTGTAATACCCAAATCTCTTATTCGTGGGATAATAAAGGTTTATCCTATTCTATTCTATTCTGTTCTATTCTATTCTATTCTGTTCTATTCTATTCTAAAACAGAATGAGTGAGGAACACACAGTTAATGCAGAGGATGCGACACTGCCAGAGAGAAACACAGAGCTTAAATACGCTGAGGGAAAACGAGGGAATGAGGCACAGCTGGGAGCAATCAAACCTGACCAGACCAAGGGAAGCAAAACTAGAAACACTGACATGAGACACGGACCTTTAAAGTAAAACAGGAAGCACACGACAGGCACAGACTTGACACTGAACTAAACCTACACTGAACACAAGGACACACGAACACAAACTAAGAGCTAGAATTGACAGAACAGAGACGAACTTACAAATACAAAACAGAAATCAGAACACTAGAAGTCATAAACCACCACGATGAAACCAAGATCAAAAATAATAAGACAAAAAACCAAAACACTGGGTCATCGACCCAGGACCGTGTCACTGAAGTGCTAAAAAAAAAGAAGTTTCTCTAAAAGTCACACAAGTCTGCCTCCAAAAAACTAGTCAGTATTCAGCCATGCTTACAGGTGTGATGTAAAAATCTCTACAGTCTGTTCCCCCCTTCATAAAATCATCCCACGCACAGTTATTATATTTTTAAAAACAACAACACAAGCAGCTAAATCAAATCACTGAGCTACATCTCTTTACTTGTGGTGTTGGTGCCTTCTGGAGCGTTTTTAACTGCAACACCTGAAAAACGTTACGGTGCAGTTCATGGCTGTTGATTGGTAAATACGCTTGGCAGTTAGCTGACAATGTCTAAATATGGCCACTTGTTGCAAAACACAGCACTCACCAGAACCTAATAATTCACGCTTCATTCATTCATTCATTCATTAACGTTGGCTGTGACCATTTGCAGTGTTTGGTGCAAATGCACAACATGACTTTACCTCAAATCAACAACTACAAGAATCTTTAAATTATGCTACAAAATGTGTAGAAAATCAATAACCTCTTCACAGAGGTTCGCCTTTGTGCCACTGTTTGATGTCACAGATCAGTTTTCGCCAAATGACATGACGTGTTTGAGCACAAAGAGCTTAGTGAGAAAGTGTGTGACAGTCTGTGTGTGTGTTCAAGGACAAGGAAACTGAATATACTTAATGAGGAATTGTTTTAGTAAGGAAATTATGTCCCAACGTCAGATAAATATACTGCATATTGCACTGATGTCTGCTGCACTGAGCATGAGTTCATCCAGCACTATCACTTTAAATAAATCTTGTTGTTGTTTTTTTTAAAAACATAACTATATACCTGTCCCATATAATCTATTAACGATCCTGGATATGTCTCAGCTGCTACACCGACTTCATACTGATTTTACTTAAGTTCAAATATGTCCTGTGCATACAGTTTTTATAATTATTTGGTTTATTAATAGCCTTACGTTGTGGTTTCCCTAAATATAAACTGTGCCGAGAATCTGTGAGGAATCTTTTGGTGCACTTGTGTGTGAAAACATGAGTCAGTCAGAGATTCATATATGATCCTTATTATATGTAGTATTTCATGATATAGCAGTTCATTTTTTATGCCTGTGGTAAACAATGACTACTCATTACTGTGTGTTATTGTGTATCTTGTTAAAAACAAAAACACGTCCACTTACTTTATCGTGGCATCCTCCTGTGTTGAATGAATTCTTCATCACATATTACGACAGGTGTCCTTGTAAAAACTAAGTTGGCACGCTGACGCTGCTGCTCTCGGGAGCGCGTGGTTGTCAGAGAGGAAATCTGAACAGCAGAGCAGCGAGCGTTTCCTCGTGACTGCCTGAGAGTCTCCACCTAGCGGCGATGATCTTATTGTGAAAGCATAAAATATGTCACTTTATTGTCCAGTTTGTGCATTGAATGATTTCACACTATTTGCACATTAGAGCCTAAATAAGTCTATTCTTAGTGACGATGGATTGTACTTTTCAGTGATGACCTCGATATAAAGTGCTTAAAAATTTGACCTGGATTGTTATTACATGTAAAGTGTGATGTTGAAAAAAATGGTCAAAATGTTTGAATTTCCTCTTTAATTTACTACAAGAAAAAAACACAACATTTAGCCATAATCTGCTTAAAACAAGTTCAGTCACACATAGACAGACCACCATTTGCACTCACAGTTACTCCCTCATTCACACCTATGGGCAATTTAGAGTTTCCAATTAACCTATCCCCACACACTGCATGTTTGCAAAATAACATCACAGAACAAAATGACTTTGAAATAAATACTATATGATAATATATAAAAGTTAGTATAATGGTTTCTTGTGATTTATAAAAGGCAGATAAGCACTGATCATCCTTTCCTTACATTTCCCAACATATGTATAAAAAATTAAACATAAAGAGTTAAAAGGTGTATTAGATAATAGTAGACTGTGCACATTTTTTGACAGGTGTGGCAGGCATCAGGTATCTCACTCTCTTCCAGAAGCGAGAGTTCCATGCTGCAGCACCTCCAGAGCCCTCTGGCCACTTCAACGGGGCACTCTTACGAATCAGGTGCTGCAAGCCCGGGGGAAGGTGTGTGTATTGTTGTGGCCCTGTGTCTCCTAGCTGGATCAGAATCACACTCAGTTCCCTCTGGACCAATGCATGATGGATCCCCACCTGGTAAATGATCAACAGCACTTTAGTCACCCCTTCACTAAACGCTTTGGATTTTTATGAAGCTAAATATTATCCATCAAGTAGTGCTGCATATTGAAGAAAAAAAAGTATAAAAACATTATGCCATGATACACATATATATAGAATCATTTATTTTCACAACAATCAGTCTATTCCTTATTAACTTTATCTTTCCAATCCAGTTTTATTTATGTAGTGCAACATCACAGCAACAGATGCCTCAATGCGCTTTAAGCTAAAGATCCTACAACAATAGCGAGAAAACTGTCAGGGGCTAGGTCTTTGACCCAGCGCTTTGTGTTATTTTGTATTATTTTCTTATGTTTATATTGTGTTTTATTCATGTGCTATTCTTAAGTTAAGGGTTTAGTTTAGTTAATTTGTATTTTTGGATTATTTATGAGATAATTTTAAGTCTCAGTATTATTAATTGGCTAGTTTAGGTCCTTTCATGTCTCCTTAGTTATGAGTCTCTTCATGTCCCCTGGTGTAAGTCTGTCCTGTTCTTCTGTGTCTTTTATTTTGTCTAGCCTGGGTCATGTCTACGTCTCCATGTTTCCCGTTTTATTTTGAAGAGGTCTTGTGTCTCTATGTTCAGTGTGTTTTAGTTTCACTTTCCCTGTGGTGTCATGATGTCATTTGTGTCAGCTGTGTGGCCATGTGTTTCCACTTCCCCTAATTTCCTCCTGTGTGTATTTAATCTGTGTTGTCATTCAGTCTTTGTCAGGATGTCTGTTCTACTTGCTTTCTTTAGAGTCATGTACCTGTGGTCATACTAGTCATAGTTATCATAGTGGTCAGTTTATGTTTAGTTTACTTTCGTCCTAGCTGATCTCGCCTTGTACTTTGTTTCTCCTGTATCAGCCAATAAAAGCTCGCTTTTGTTTAAACTCAAGTTCTGTTCTCCCGTGTCTGCATTTGGGTCCATATCTAAAACGCACCAGCTGCTCAGCCGTGACAAAAACCACAACAATCAGACAATCTCCTATGAGCAAGGATTTTGTGACAGTGGGAAGGAAAAACTTTTAGCAGGAAGAAACCACCAGCAGAACCAGGCTTAAGGAAGGGCAGCCACCTGCTAAGACCAGTTGGGGGTGAGGGGAGAAAAAACACGCTGTGGAACACGCTTACTCATTTGCAATGTTTCGGTCTGTGCGACCTTTATCAGGTACAGAAAAACAGTGTTCATGCAAACATTTAGCTATAGATACATTCATTAAGATTCAGCCAATTAGACATCTCACATGTGCATACTATCAGTCAGATAAGGAGTCCACTAAAAACACTCCAAAAAATAAACTCATGAAGAAACTACAACATAACAGCGAGTACAAGTTCATCATTTGATCCTTTAGGTGACAGTGTCTGCAAGGTGTACATCCAGAACGCCTCTTTTCTTCAGTAATAAATCATCGTTTCCACCCCTTGGAGGTACGGGAACATGTTCAATACCACAAAATTGTAATTTCCTGATTGATAGTGTGCATGTGTGAGATGTCCAATAGCCAGGAATCCCTAGTTGGCTGAACCTTACTGAATGAATACATAGGTGCAAATGTTTGCATGAACACTTTTTCTCAGTATCTGACAAAGTTTGCATGGACCAAAAAGTTGTAATTGAATAAAAAAATAATGGTAACAGTGTGCGGAGGTTATGCTACATTTCTCCACGAGGATTTTTCCCTCTGTGCACCTGCTTTCTTAAATTTGTTGTAAAAATTTTGTACTTTCCCCACCGATGCTATTAGAGTACCAGTAATCTTACATCATGCAATACCATTAAATGAGAGTACAGGAATGTAACGCATTATATTTACATTACTAAAATATAAGTACAATACTTGCACTTTGTTTAAGTATTTCTTTCCTGTGCTATATTCTGTATTTTAAATATACTATGCAGTTATATTGATTATACAACCTGTGCACCATTGGGCTAATTAAGTACAAGTATAACTTTTCAATACTTTTTTCCACACTGCAAAACAGTTACCCAACACAAAATTATACTTAAAGCCTTGTGCTGCACAACTTTTCATGTAATAAATCTGAAATGGGACACAGGGCTGCACAGGATTCTGAAAACTTTTGACATTAGCCGGCTCAAATGTTTTAAACAGTCAAATATATTTTGGAAGGAACAAAAACATATGTAATTAAAATAAATTGAAAAGACACGTGAAGTGTGGAAATCAGTCATATTTCAAAGAAAAAACAAACTTGCCTACTGGGGAGAAGCTAGAGAGGATGTTAGCACCAAGCCTTTTACACCATTATCCAGTGGCAACAAGTGTACTTCCCCTCAGGACCTGCCTCCTGCCCTGCTCACCTGCTACAAACCCAGGAGGAGGAAGGCCAAGCAGTTGGCAAGGTCCTCACACCATGCCTAATGTTTTCTACAGCCAATTATTCTGCACCGAATTTATTTCTGACTAAATATTCTAATTTTAGTGAAATTAAATTTTATTTTATTTATATTTACTTAATCACAACAACAGTTGCCTCAACGCACTTTATATTGCAAGGCCCTATCATTTCTTGTGGACCTCCTTGTGTGCCTTGTTCTTGGTTCCACACCTCCCACCCCCATTTAAAAAAGCATGCTACGAAGGCCCCTGCTCACATTGCCCGCCAAGCAGAGAAAGACAGATAGATAAAGTAGCAAACTCTGAATAAGCGTATTAATGTGAGTCTTTTTGTTTGCAGACCTGCCAGGCAAACAGCAGTTTTCTGCGAGCCACAGACTTCTGATGTGTGAGTTGTGCGTGTACAGACACTGTTTTTCTCAAACTTGACTGTTCACAGCAGGCTCACAGACAGCATAAAAGAGGAACATAGCTACTGTGACCCCACTCGATGGTTTGCGAAGTCCAATTTAAAAACCTTCCAATGAGCCTTTTGCACAATTTGGGTGATTTACAAGTCCTTGAATAATGATTTGTCAATCACAGTTCATCAGTCAGTGAGCATACTCACCTGCCAGTCAAACCCTCCCATCGCTAAGGTTTGGGGTGAGGCAGGCCATCGCTCTGTCATCACGGAGCCTGATCCCAAATCTGGCGTGAGAATGACCATGAGCCTCCTGCTCTGATTCATGCATTTCTCCACCAACTCCAGACGATCTGTTGTGGTACAACAAAAAGCAAAAAGGTACATGATGGCTGTTTAATTTAGGCAGCACAACACTGGTATCCCTTTAGTACATAAACTGGGCTGCAAAGAACACTGCAGACAATAAAATCTGAATCACAAATACAAAATATATTGGTTCTTGGATGTCCAAAATTACAATTAAAACACATAAAATACTGACCTTCCCCTGGTATGTCATCCCTCCCGTGGATAAAGAGCCGATATCCGCACTTATCCTCGAGGACAGAGGGCAAAGTCTGTGTGATAAACTGAGAGAGCGTGTCCTCGGTGATCTCGTCCATGGTTGGTGTCTGGTAGACCACATAGGCATCGTATAAACTTGTGTCTGGGAAACAAACAAATCCGTGGAAGCTGATGTGTACTTTCTTTGGCAAGACTAATAGGTTTTCTCAGTTTTTGTATTAATGTTTCTTCCTTGTGGACTCATTGTGATGTAATGTGACTAATCTATGTCATGCCATCTCAAAACCTTTCTCCAGAAGGCATTTGGCTTGCTTGTTCACCATAGCCAAAGTGAACCAGTATTTCTTATATGTTGTTTGAACGTTCAGGTAGAACCAGAACACTTGTGTTCATTCAGGGTTATTCATTTGTGATTCAGTTTGCATGTAATTACATTTATTAAAGTTACCCTTTCTGGGGGTTTTTTATTTCTAATTTGTCATACTGGATGTCACTGTTTTGTAGCAAACAAGCTGAGGAATATTTTGGGAAGTAGCCTCTGTTCTGACATAATGATTCAAGGTCTATGACCACATCCTTCCCAGTCATAATTAACCCATTATACTTCATTCCTTTAACTGTTGGTACAAAACTAAGATATTAAAGCCCCCAAGAAAAATATTTACTTTCTTACCTTTATTGCTACTGTTTAGTGGCAAATAGTGTCTGAAGAACAGAGCTAAGTCAATGGCAAAGTATTTGACCAAAACAGCGACAAAAACACCAATGAATAACACGCATACTCCTCCAATGGCAAGTGGAATTATGGACTCTAGAAAACACAAAATTAGAGTTTAAAATAACATTTCCATGCTTCACTAAAAGTAACAGTATTCTGCATTTTTCATATGATCAATAAATCCCATGATACTTTCTAAAAATAACAGTATGTCATTTTGTAAACTAACAAACGCCATCTTTGGCTGGATACAGTCATATTGACTGATGGTCTAGCTAGGCATAAACCCAGCTGGAACAGACCTTTGAACTGTGCAGTGAAACAAGACTCAGACAAAGCTTTGATTTTTCGGGCGTGCGAGGGAAGCGAGGTTGGAAGGTAATCCAACTCCAACTTCAACTTCTCCCCTTGCTGCAATCCTTTTTATTGTCAAGCATTCATGATAACATGCGTCACTGTTGCTAAGCATTCAGACATTAGCCTACACGGACTGATAAGAAAACATCTGCCTACAAGGACATGTTTTTCAGGCACTTACTGGACAGTTTCTGGGTGCAGCTAATCTTATCACACACTGGCCTTGTAGAAAGGTACACTGAGACCACAAAGGTAGAATCAAAGAGTACTGGAACATTTTGTGAAAAACAAGCTCTGTTATTTAAATGGTGGATGCAGTAGATATGAGAGGTTAAGCTGACTACATATGTATATTTATGTGAAAGCAGTTATACATCAAATGTCTAAGGAGCTTGGAAAGAAAAAAGCAAAAAAGCGTCTGGACTTCTTTTTTGCTTTTTTCTTTCCAAGCTCCTTAGACTACGATGACCTGGATGACTGAGAACCTTCACAGACTTATACATCAAATGACAACTTCACCAAACCTAACAGTCTTTCACGTGGAATTCCAATAAAATTGATTCATGTTTGTGGCTGTAATGTGACAAAATGTGGAAAAGTTCAAGGGGGCCCAATACTTTTGCAAGCCACTGTATCTAAAACTGAAGGGACTGCTTGAGGTGGTGTGTGAGAATATTTTCATAATAACATAATTAGTATAATTTCAATTTTGGTGGAAATCTAATTGCTGTTCTAATTGTTAAATCAATACTTGACTTTACTCTTTTTTTATGTAATGGATTAACTTTCCTCAAAAAATATAAATAATAATATATATAAAATACAGTATTGTAAATTGGATAAAGATTAGTATTAATTTCCTCAAAAACGGTACAGTAATTTTGGCTGTGGTTGATAGGGTGAAGAGTGGTGGTCCCCTAGAGTAAGAATCCATTGAAATATCTGCGTGACCTGTGACCTCCAGGTCCTCCCACAGTCCAAAGATCAGCAGTTAGTGGGGTTACGTTAACTGTTGTGAACTGAGGTCTGAGGGTGGTTATGTAATGTTTACAGGTGTGATGACCACCTGCTTGTTTGCTGGAGTGAGACAACTCTGGCCCCTCTTCTCATTTCTCACTTTCTGCGTGCTCAGTTCCTTCCCTTGCCTCCTCTCCTTGCGTCTTAGGCTTAAGATGTTGATTTGTTCACCTGAGCTGAAAACCACTTTAGGTTTTCTTTTCTCAATTAGTTTGGCACAACTGTAACATCAGAATAGTCATTCTCACCGTTTTTCATGCAGTTGTTAAAAAACAGTCGGGAATTTTTTTTTCATAACAAAGACTCCCCTGTGTTAAAACTATATCAAAGTGGAGTGTTTGAGGTCATTCTCAACATTACTGAAGCAGTGTCAAGTCAAGTCAAGTCAACTTTATTGTAAAATGTGCTATACATGCATGACATACAGCACAGATGAAATATGGGTCCTAATTGACCCACGGTGCGAACAAGCAATACAAACTTTATTTATTTAGTTTTCCCACCTGACAGCATTAATCATACAAATGTGCAACCATGAACAGTTAACATGCTGCGTCAGGGAAAGGAAAGAAAACGCTGTTACTTAAATTCTCTTTTTCAAATTTTGTTTGCTGGTAAAAACCAATAATTATGTGTATATTATCTTGATATATTATCTTGTGTTTCTGTGTATCTGGATCCGTGACAAACATAAATCGGACGACTTTGTTCACATGTATCAAAGTAGGTTAAAAGTCGTACTGGGCTCATATTTGTGCTGCTCCTGATCTTCTGGTAGTCGACCTCCTCCAGCCTCACAGAGGGAAAACTGCTGCTGGTCTTCTGCACCACAGAAACATTTTAATGTTATTAAGTAATAAAACAAAACAAACCAAAAAGAAATTATTCACAATTATTCTTATTCTTATGAGAGCAGATGATACTGCTGTTTAACGAGCAACCAGTTTCATTCTGTTGAGTCACGGCAGTGGATGAGTTAAGCTTTAGTTTCACCTGATTTACACGTAAACAAACTGCAGACTCCAGGAGTCAAACATTCAAATAGCTCTCACATATGGCAGCTATTTGGTGTCCACACAGGCTGGTGTGTGCCTGCACTTGCAGGTGTCCCCAGTAGTGTAGTGATCTCTACATTGGCCTAATAATCCAAAGATTCCCAGTATAATCCCAGGAGGAGACAAAAATCCCTTTACAGATGTGTCAAATCTGCCAAATCAAAAGACGTGGAGCTACCTTTTGTGTCAACCCCTTGTGGATAAAGCCAGAATTGTAAGGGCCAACTTATATAAATTACATCAGAGGGTGCATGGAACTGTTTTTAGCAACTGCGTGGACAAAACTTTGCATTACACAAACTACATATGCAGAACAACCCTTGGACTTCAAATAAGTATAACGGTACTTAATATTTAGCTGTCGAGTCTAAGCCATGTCACACAGGCCAGCTGACAGCCACTTAGCAACCACTGGTTCCTAGGGAAAAAAGATTGTTCCTACTGTGAGGTAAAAACAAACAAGCCCCCCCCCCAAAAAAAAGAAGTTACGGTTCAAAGAGCCTCTGTGTTTAATTTTGAGATTTACCGCTAATATCTGAACATTATATACGTTGGGAGCTTAAAACGTCTGGTTTTACAGCACAGCTGTGAATTAAATACAGTACAGTATTTTTTTTTATAGTTGATTTAAATCAATTTCAATAGAAATAATCATGACAAGCGCTGTCAAATCGCACCACAGCGGTTGAACAAACACCGTCGTGTATTTATCCAGCCGGCAGGCCGCCATCTTTGTTTTGATTCGGGAACAGCGGCGCAACTTGGGAAACGATTTAAAATGTTTATCTAAATCAGTCACTGGGATGGGTATTTTTTAGTCCCGACGACTATGTCACTCTATCATGATTCTAGAGAGTTTTATTGCAGCTGTAGGTGACTTTAAACTACATTTCAATGTTTTAAAAGCCCGTCGGATTTCACTTTAAGAGAAAGCAAAGGCTAGCTCTGTGACATTAACACGAGGTAATAAAAACTTAAAAATGTGAAATATGATATGGCTCAGGGGTGTTTCATGTATGCCGAATTAAGGAGTGTTATAAACTGGTTTTGAGATGTATACTCGGATGTTAATGGGCTTCGCGTCAAGCAGAGAAACATTAAATTAAGGTTTTTGTAAACGGGATTCGTCATTACGCGAGCTCTCGCTCTCTCTATGGGAGGACAACACGCAGTTTGGTTATCCAGAAGAGACTTGACGAGACACAGACCCAAAGCTTCCAACTTGACTTCAGGCTGCAGGAGCTCCAGCAGTCGCCTCTGCCGGTCGATCTCCTGCCTGAAGCCTGCAGCCTCCTCCTCGTAGTCGGCTACAGTCTTCTCCACCACTGCTAAGATCTCTCGGGCGGCCAAGGTGAGCTTCTCGGCGATAACTCCTCTCAGCATGTCGGTCTTGGACGTGTTGGGGTCGGATGAGTCCGGCTCCATGGTGGGGCTCCGTGGGTCCCGCTCACTTCTTTGCCGGAGCTGGAACAATTAACGCGCGTGGGGGAACGTGCGGCACGGATGTTACACTCCAGGCGACGTACAACAGCAAATGCTACCCGACTGGAAACATAAACCACAAAGGAGAAAGAGAAAAGATTCTTCTCCTAATTCTTCTTTCAGTATCTCATTTAGGTTTCCCCAGAGCGGATCATCGGACTCGCCCTCACTCTGCACGTCCCTCCTCACTACATCCACGAACTTTCTCTGTGGTCTTTCTCTTTTCCTCCTGCCTGGCAACATTATACGTCCAACATATCCACTGTCCCTCCTCTGCAGCTTTGCCTCTCTAACTTTGTCTTCAAACCGCTCAAACCTAACGTATCCCTCAGTCCATCACATCACAAACAAGAATCTTAAACCCATCTGTCCTACTGCACACCTCACCGCTATCTCTCTGTCCTCACACATGTCCTGCACCACACTCACATTGACCTCTCCTAAACTGCCTTCATCATGCAGCAGCACAGCTCCTCTATTAGCACTCTATGACATGCTGTCTCTATATCAACAAAAGACACATCTTCATCCTTTAAAGAAAGCCAAAATTATTATTATCTGGGGGAATCAGTGTG
>VOQK01022852.1:0-19828 GCA_015052645.1 Benitochromis conjunctus
TTAATTTTATCACTTTTTTTTTTTTTTTGCAAAACAAGCAATAAAACTACACAAATATTGCAAATTTTAGAACTAAAGCCCAAATAAATTCCAGGTTCTGATAAAAAACAAGCTATTATGAGGGATGTTACCACAACCATGGAGTCAGCTGGTCACAATGATGAAACTGCAGAGAAATTACTTTTATGTGTAAAAGAAGGTAGTCTGAAATCAAATGCAAGGGCTAGATTTATTGGGATAATGGGACTTCTGTTCGGGTTCCATCTATTTCACATGTGGCTGCAATCTCTGGCACACAATAAGTCAGTTCACTCGAAGAGACAATAAGCCAACTCTGTACTTTGCTACAGTTAATGGTCTGAGATGTAATAACATGTCCCTTCTGTCACAAAGCCCCTTTCAAAGGTCTGCAGTCATTTGACAAATAGTCTAATATGTGTGGCCAAAGTTTGGGACGAGAGCACGGGGCTCATTGTTAGTGATCACACAAGCGAAAGCACATTTTCATTTTCAAATTGGGCAAAGGAAAATCTAGACACATTCAAAACTGTGACGTGTTGACACATCATCAGTGCCATTTTGGATTCAGCTGTATTGTCCCATGAAGTCATTTGTAAAAGGGGTTATAGTTTACCATTGTCCATGGTGTCAAAGCCACATTCAGGTTATTGAGTTTAATTCTGCTCCAGTTAGGCTCTTCCAGTGACCTATTTGCTCTGAAACCTACAAACAATCAGGGGGTAACAAAACAGCAGCAGCTGATGTGAGCATAGCGTAATGTGTGTGCTAGAATGAGCTCAGGATTATAAGCATATTACTCATGACAACATGCCTCAGGGGACCACTTGTAAGGACTTTTTTTCTGCAGAAGCCTCCACAAAAGTGCCAGTCCCATGACCTGCCCCTTCTCTGGGTGGTGGCAGTTCCAGCAGTGGCTGGCATAGGCCACAGTCCTGTTGTAGGCTGGCATACTCTAGTCCACTCAATAGTACAAACAGGCAGAGACACTGACAAGGCATAATGGCATCTGTTGGAAGAAACCCACACCCCTGCATCAGCACGCTTTACTGGCACCCAGGCAGGAGCCCAAGCAGGCACTCATGGACAAGCAGGCCCAATTATTCCATCTTTCAGTTTGTTTGTTTTTTTGTACATCTTTATTTGCTAAATAATAATTTCTTCAATGTTTTCCACACACACACACACACACATATATATATTTCAATGTCCTGAGTGGAGACTAGCAAAAACAGTAGTGCTGTCTGTGTGATACTGATATGGCAAGCAGAGGAAAGCAAAGGAAAGCCCCATGACAAGAGTTCAAACGGAACAAATATATGATGCTTCATGCATTATCTGTGAGATCTAAGGCAGGGGAAATCAGACAGCATTTCTAAAGAACCTCATTATCATGCAAATGCCATTTTTTTCCCACTTTATCTCAACCTTCTCAATAGCCCATATGGCAGTGAGTCCGCACAGAGGAAGACACGGGGAGACCTCATGCTGGGCAAGCGGCCACATCAAAATTCCTCCATCTGTGGTCAATTGGGTTTGTGTGTGTGTGTGTGTGTGTGTGTGTGGGTGCATGTTTGTACCTGTCTGCAATCTACCTATGTCTGTGCTAGCCCTCATATCACAGCCAAGATCCCCAACCACTGATCCCTGGAAGAGTGATTATTGTCTAGGCAGGAGTGAACATGGCGGGACTGATGGTCAAAACCAGTGTCTCAAAAAGAGAGGAGGGCTTATCATGGGTCCTGGGACTTTTTACTCAGAGGTCTGGGATAGGTGAGCGGTTTTTTATGTGTTGTATTATGTGACTCCAGCTGAAACACAATACATTCATTTTGCTTAAGCTAATGTTGGCAAAAATGTACAAAAACTCAAGTCATTTTTTCCCCCTTATATAAGTAACTGAAGAAAAAAACATTAAATTAAATCAAGTGAACTCAGGATTAAAGACGATTAAAGTTGCCTGATGCTATCTTGTGTAGCTGATAGTTTTTTGATACTGATGTCTGTTTATTTATCAAATCCCCAAAACGATGCATTTTCTTTTTGAGCCAATCAGTAATAAATACTGTAAATCACTCTGACATTACCTCTAATCAAAAATCTAATCAGTGGTGTCTGATATACAGTGGATGGACAGATGGGACAAACAGAGACCAGTCGTCGGTCTATCTGTGATTTCACTGTGGATGACAAATCATGCATCTTGACAGCAACCAGACATACAAGATAAGCAGTTTTCATGCTGTCTGAAGCAATCAATTTAAATGGAATTACAGAGCTCAGTGATTATGATGAGAGTCTATTAAAGTAAAATAGCACTGTAATCAAAATGATTTAGAGATTTGGAGTGCGATGCAACACCCGCCACTGCAAACAAATATATCCATGTACTGGATTCAGGTGCACACGCGCGCCCACCCATACCTCCACATGAGCACATGCATCCAATGGACAAACAGTTCTGATTAGATTAACAGTTGAGCAATGTGCATGCTACACTGTGAACATAGGAGTGGAAAATGCACATGGAGAAACTGAAATGGAGTGCACTCTAACACAGCCGGAAGACAAGAATTAGAAAAAGTGGGAGGAGGGAGCAGCTGCTAAGGCATGGGGGGAAAAAAAAGGAACTCCAGAAATTAATTTCTGCAGATCAGACAGCATAGATGTCATATAGTGGAATTTTTTTATTACTCTACTTTGAATGAACTCTTAATACCAAAGCCAAGAATCATAACGGAATATGTTTATGCCCACTTGAGTGAAGCTGCTACAGACTACATACACACTTTCCTTTGAGCTACTCAGCCCAGTAAACCAAGGTCGTATTACTTTAGTCTGCAAGAACCTTAGCAGACAGGAAAAAAACCAACAACATTTTGTTCATTTTAACTTTCAAAAGGCTTTTGATTGTATTTAGTGAGACACCTCTTTTAAAACTTTGGAAAGCGGGAGCTAGATTAAAGATTTTCTTCTTAAGTATTACATGGCTATGAAGCTGTTATCTTCCCCATGTACAAACTGATTACTCAGTACTCCCTTTGCTGTTAACCAAGGTAAATTACAGATTAGGCCCTTTAAAGAAGGAAACCTTAAGTACACATTTGACAATTTAAGTCTTGCTATTTTGCTATATGCAGATGATATTGCGCTTCTCTCAGAGGGAATGTGTTAAACTTCTGTTTAAGATGATGGAAATTGTCAGTCAAAGGTAAATTATTTACTTTAGGGAACAAATGTATTCAACATTGTTTTTAATAACATGTGACTTTGGGACTGCAGCATGGGAATATACATAGAAATTACAGTCCTAGCAGGATTAGTTTAGAGATCATTAGAGTTGGGTGCCAACAGGATAGAAGGGCGTGAAAATCTTGGGCATTTTACTTATCCACAACATTATGATGCATGTGTCAGCACCATATTAAATTATGTTTTAGTGATAGGGGAATTCAAAAATCAGCCTAAAAGCAACACGTCTTGGTTAACTGGCAAGCATTTAATCAATCAATCAATAAAAAGCACCACTAATTATAGATAAACCGAAAAGCTAATATACTTGCCTCATAAATTATTTACAGCTTTAATAGCAGTATTAAAATTAATAGCAACAAGCATAATAGTAATTTTTCTAGGTGTAATTTTATTAGTAATAAACGAGATGCTGTATTTCCAGTTTATTATAGGAATGAAAAGCCTGACTACAATCAGAATTTCACTGAACTCCGAAACTGAAAAGGACTTTTGAACTACACAGTCTCTAAAAATGTAGATTCGGCAGTGTCAGAGTTCAACTTGTATAACAAAACACACATCCATGTCGATATTTTCCAAGCCCAGTGATGCAAAGGCTGACAGTCTGGGGTTCATATATTGCGTTTTATCCAACTTAAATGGAGTGACACATCGTCCTCACCTCCCCATTTTTTGCCTGTCAGTCATCTTTACTGCAATGAATAAAGCTCTGTACCAGTACAGCCTGTCACTCTGTCACTCACAATGCTTAAAAAAGACTTCATGTCACTATTCAGGTGAAGCTTGGGAGGAATTCCTCTGTCTCATTTGATTTTTCCTCTGTCTAATCTTTCATTTTATGTAGGCTCCCTGTTATCTCCCTGGAGTGGGAATCACATTTTAATTAGGTCTTTCCTTGGTTAGCAGTTCATCTTCGCATCTCCCTGTCCTATGTGTTCATCCTGTGGGCTTTGCATCCTTGTCAGAGATTCTCAGTCCCTACACCCTGTCACAATCTAACATCGTTCCCATCCTGTGCCACCTTTTCATTCTTTAACTGCTCTGTCTCCACTCGCGATCTTGCTCCCTTGCTGCTGAGAACAAAGGCAAGCCTTTCTCACAAAAAAATGTGTTTAGCAGATGGCAAAAATGCAACAAAGCCACAACAATCTAAAAAAGAAATCATACATATCCCATAACATAATTACGTGGACAAGATAGAAATGTGCTAGTTGACTGCTAGCTCCTAAGCCCGCAAGATCGAGACTGTATATGGGCTGACTTAATCTGATGTTTAGTAAACTCAGACCTGTGTAGAGGCAGAAGGAAGTGCAACATTTGGGAGACTTATCCTTTTGTGCACAACCACAACTCCTTGTCTTGAATTCCAATGTCACTAATTGACACCAACATTTGCAGCAGAGATGAATAAACTAACTAATGTGACCCAGCACAAGTAGAGGCAATGCATCACAATGCAAGATGCTTCACTAAAAATGGAACTTTATCATCTGCTGCTTTCAGGTGACAGTGACACATTTTAGCCTTTGATCCTGCAATGTTTTGTAACTTGGGAACGCTTGAGACTGAAATAGTCTTCTTTTTTTTTCCCTCTCTTCACTTAATCTTTTTCCAACCGTGATGTATACTTGCACTGACAAAAGATGCATCTGGGTCTGTTTCACCCACAGTGTGACACCTTAACTGTCAGCGTTGATCAGCAATTCATCAAGTCCTCAATGATGCATTTGCCTTTTATGGGGCAGTCAAAGGTCTACCTTTAAAATCTATACGCTAACAGAGCTGAGCCCTCACTGCTTTTGAGATAAAACCACGTTAATGAAGAAAGTTAACATTCTAGAAATGCAAGCAGGAGGGCGAGGTGTTGTGGGTCAGAAGTGAAATATCAGAATTTACAAGTGTATAGACCAGGCAGCAGTACAACTCAAAATACTACAATAATTGGAAATGCATCATATGCATCACTTATCACAGACATGCAATGGAATTGTTATTTTGATGCAATGCTCACAGATTTGCAGCATTGGCCTTAGCTGTAAGGGTTTTTTTGTTTGTTTGGGGGGGCGTTCTTTGCAATATGAATGTAAAGTGAGGCCATCAGTGTGCTGGTGGTGGATTGATTATTAAACCAAGAAATTATGGCACCTGCACGCCTTAGCCGCTGTGTAACTCGTGTCCGACTAGGAGCAAGGAACTGCTATGAGTAAACATAGTGTAGTCTGCACAGATGTCATGGTTCAGATTTATTTAGAGGGCAAATGCTTCATTAGTTGGGCTTTTTAATTAGCACACTTGTGAGAGAGGGTCATTAAGGATGTCTGACAGAGGACCTGCTGATGAGGGGGATGGAGACACTGCTTACTCCAGCCTTGGCACCCCCCCCCTCTCACACACACGCACACACACACACACACAGACACACCAACACAAGCACAGATCTGCTCAAAAACCAATAACATTTCCACACAGTCATCAACAACCACAGCAAGTGAACATCATGTGTGCCACAACATTTTTGGACTGAAATGGCCAGGGAGCACAAACAAATCTTCTACATAATGGATATCTCAACCAAAGCCTGTTAGAGCCATCAACATTCAAATGCATATTCATAAAGAATATGCCAGAATAAAGAGGCTTGTCAGTGTACCATTTTCTGGGTGTTCAGTCTCTCCAATACTGCCATCTGGAGTGGTTCTCTCATAGTGGTCCTCAGGCAGGGTCAGGGGTCCAATGCGAGGACCAGACGATGACTTGCTGCTTGGAGTCTCAGATTCCTCCAGGCCGCTGTCATAGTAGCTGTGCTGAGAGGCATCCTGCAGGTCCTGCACGGGGTTGGTGGTGGAAAAGGTCACTCGCCGATGGGGATGCTAAAACACAGAGAGAAAACAAATGAATTTGTTCAGTATAAAGACACTTTTTTTCCTCCCCAGACCACTTTTTTTCTTTTTGTTTCCTTTTTTGGGCTGCACAGTTACATGCGCAGCTCAAAACACATCCATTTAGAACTATTCTCTAGATTGTGCTGGCCATATAAAGTTCACTAATAAAAAGTCAGAAAATAGTATTAAATATTAAACACCTTTAAATATTAAATGGTTCTTTGGTCTATTATTATTCTGAAGATTGAATAGGTCAGAATTATATGAAAGGAGTGAAGATGGACATCAATAATAAGGAACAGAAATGAATTAACTACCACAACATTCAAATATATGCTATAGTAGATTAATAGATGCATCAAAGTGTGAAGGGGGTGCATGCATTTAAATATTCTGACTGTTTATGTAGAGCGATTGAAATTAGTTTGCAACAAATATCTGGGTGGCCGCATGGTGAAGCGCTAATGTTCTTTCTTTTTTTAAACAAAGCATCCTTGCAGTGCAAAAAGTCAAAGTTTGATTTTCCTTGATATGAACGTGGACATGAAAGTAAATAATTTGAACAAACGTCACATGGTGTCATAGAAATTGTAACCGTGACATGTATGATTATTGCTGTCACTGTCATTATTAGTCAGACAAGTTTCATTTTCTAAATCTGCCACTGCCAAATGAATTCTGATGACAATGATTGGTACACTAATCAGTAGCCCCAGTGAGCTACTTTGTATCTCCATATTTTAATATTTCTCTTTCCCCAGCTTTTGATGTTTAACTGAGTGGAAAGCTAGACAATATTTCCACAATCTAACTAAAAAGGAAACCAACGAAGATCTAAATAAGGCTAACAACAAAAACGGCACTGCAAATAAAGTTTGTGACAGACATCAATTTGCCAGCATTAGAATATTTCATTAAATTTGCTTTCAGCGGTTTATGCTGATAAGATTTGATGAAAGATTGTAAAAAGTAAATGAATGAATGAAAATACTGATAGCTTGAAGAGGAGCAGAGCAACAAATGATAAATCATTTGAGATCACACCCTTTATCAAATTGAATGGCTTGTAAATAGAGTTAGGAGACCATTAAATTTCCTCTTCCAAAGATCAGTTTACTAATGGCTACCTACCCGCCGATCCACAACAGAAAGATGACTCCTTGCAGTGCACATGCAATCTTCCCCCACCCCCCACACATGAGCACCTCTCGTAAAAGTCAGGAAAGCACTGATACAGCAGAACAGGCCTGCCAGTGCTGCACGAGTCAGCCCCGATCAATACCACGGGTCTGCGCTTTCTACCGTTCAACCACTTTTCTGGCAAACAAATCCATGCTAGAAATCATTCGAACCATCAGCTTTTAGTACATACACACACCAGATATTGAGAAATGCTTTTAGGGCTTAGGTAAGTGCTATCAACAGCATGTTAGCGAGCTCCAAAATGTTTCCAGAAACCTGTTCATCTCTCCATCATTCCAACCCAGCATATTTTTTTTTTTCCCTCAGTGCACTGATGCATCTCTTAGACTTTTATCTGAATAATGACTATGTGAGTTCTATGGTGCCTCATAGAAGAAGAAAGCTACAACAACACTACATCAATAAATTATAGCATAGGTTGAAAAAAGAAGTCTCATCTTGGATTCTATAGATTTATGTATATTATTATGTACATAGAAGTCATTTTTTTATGTTTCTTATGTCTTGTTTGTTTCAGGTATAGCGTAAACAGATGAAGAAAAAGAGGCGGGTGGGGTTAGGGGGTGTTTGGGTTCTATTAAACATGCTCAGTGACTGTACATCGACAGATAACACATTTTTAACTGCAAAAATGTGCGTGCAAGCCACATTTGAAATTGAATATACAAAGCAAGAATATGCTGTTTATTATACTTAAAACAAATTTTTAATTAGCCTCAGCTGATCTAATTTAGTTCTGAAAATATCACTAGTATGAATCATGGAAGGACTATGCAAACACACACAAATTCAAAACAGAGAATCCTCCATCACCCTGGGTGCTAAGGATTTTCACTTCTATGGTATTTTACAAATGTGACTAGACAAACTACATATTCCAGTGGTGCGTTCTTAAAATCCGATTGGTCATCTCTTCGGCTCCTTATACGTTTAAAGTGAGGGGGCGTTTAGTTGTTCAAATATAGATTCTTGCTTACACGTCTCCTCAAGGCATCACTCCAGAGAGTCAGCATGTTTCCTGAGTATGATAACCAGCAAAGACTGCAGAGATGGGAAATAGATTCCCCTTTTAGTCAGAACAAAAATCCTTTGCCAGGCCTTGGGGGCTGCAGGGATGCGGCAAGACGGAAGGATGGAAGGGGAGGCTGAGCAGGAGTGGGGAGTTGGTCAGGCAGACACGGGCGGCGCTTTGGCTAGAGGGGACAAGCAGAAGGATTAGATTCTGGGAGACTGGAGGCGGGAGGGTACGATTGTTTGGGCATTGTTGTAGGAGTAAGAAGCTACAGGGCTGAGAATGAGGGAGGGGACATTTATGATGACATCTAGAATTCATAACCCTATTTAAATTTTGCTAAAATGGCCTTGTTCATAATAATGTAGTCCCAAAGCAGATGGAAAGATATTGCATGATTCCGTCTTTATAAGAGGACCAAGATACATTTTTACATAAACAGCAATTGTCTACTGCTTACTCCCCCCCCCACCCCCGTATTCTTAGTCAGGCTGTCACAGAACAACATGGTTATAGCTGAATGAGTTTTAGCTGAGCGTACATACTGATTGCTAGTAAGATGATGATGTTATTTCTTAATTTCTTTACAGTTTGCTGACATGACTGTGTACCACTCTTGTGAAAAGAGGGTGCTGTGTGCTTTCTTAAATAGGCTATTTAATTATACATTCATACAGTGCTCCTTTGCAAATACCGTAATAACCAAGCGCTTTGTGATAAATACATAACAGATTAATAGTCTTTTCAGTGCATATATGACCTGACTGTAATGCCTTGGACTATAGCTGGAGACTGCACTCCGTGTTCCTCTCTGCACAGAGTTGGTACTAAATATCAAGGATCACCGCAACAGTGAGCTAAATGGCAGGAAAACACAAAACAGACACGGGCTGTCTCATTAGCAACAAGTGAACTTTCAAAATAAAAGCCAGGGAATTGTCCACAGGTAAACCGACTGTGAATGGCACCATTCCCTTGAGAAAATATGGATTTCCTGTTTAAAGGGAGTTTTTCCTTCCGTCTGATTATTATCCTGTCATCTGATTATTGGGGCTTTCTCTGTATTATTGTAGGATCTTTACCTTGCAATATAAAGTGCCTTGAGGTGACTGCTGTTGTGATTTGGCACTATATAAATAAAACTGAATTGAAGGGAATGCTAGAATGATCATGTGATTTCAGGCTAACTTGTCACAGACACGATAAAAAAGACACTTTCAAAACACTTTTGATGTGCTTGCGTCTGAAGTTGTTATGCAAGCTGAAATTACTTATTTTTAATTAATTATCTATTCAAGTAATAAAAAAAATAATCAGGACCGCACCTTCTCTTTATCTCACCCTTTCATTGGTTTGTAGAAGCAAACATATAGCACAGTGGGGACAAACCTATTAAGACGAATTGCAAGGGCCACACTTTCATCAAAAACGCATCAAAATATCAAATCGACGGAATAACACGACATCATGCGATGACTTGCCTGAAACAAGAACTGGTTACGGTCGAATTGATAAGGAGTGAAATAGTCTGGCGCAGATAATCACAAGTGATGATCTATGTGAGTTAAATACTTGAATGTGAGGTTAAGGGGAGAGAAGCCTGCTGGTCTGAACTGAAGAGTGCATTTTAGGTTATGTTGAAACTGGCAGCCCATATTAAATTTTTGGCACACTGAGATATCAGAACAAATATTTCATTTTTCAAATCAGATTTAACCCAAATTCCCGAGCGGGTTGCTATCTGATTTAAAAGCCGGCTTTCAAACGATCCTTTACATCACTTTGTATTTGACACACAGCAGTGACGTCACACCCAGAGAACTGCTAGCTTGGTGCGGACTGTCACTAATGTTTTCTGGTGTGATCGAAGACTTGTGCACTGTGACTAGATATTGCTACAGTGTGAAGAGTGAGAGAATACATCTCCATTATTCACCCAGCTTGTGGCCTGCTGTTTTGTGTCTGCATTGGGAAAAAGGCACTACCAGTTTGTGAATGTATTTACGCCTATGCCGTTTCCATAGCAACTGACGCAGATGGCTTATCGTCAATGGTTATATTGGAATAGCGTGGACAGTTTGTCCCGAGGATTGGTTTTGAAATAAAAAAAATAATAATGTAGGTGCTTGCAGCTTGAATGGAAGAATAGAAACGCATTGTGGTGGTGTACGGCTGTGCTTTATCAAAAAGGATAGCATTTTAGATCATCTCTAATGTTGCTGCTGATTTGCACTACTGTTCCCTGATGGGGCCACAGACCCCAGTACTGTTGTGCTCTGGCGCGGGAGGTCTCAGTTCACTGTAAATGTCCTAGAGCTACCCAACACCATGTTGTCAGGTGCCCTGCCATTCAGCCAGGCTTCTCTGGGCGTCAGTGCAGGGATGGTACTGCTAGTGCTTATGCAGATGCGCAAATTCTTCCTTGCTCTCAGACACTTTTTAAGCAAACTCCCAGAAGAATCTCAGGTGAGGTACATTAAGTTTTTGAATGCCCATCTGCTCCAAAGTTTGTATTTGTCTTTTCATTCATCTATGAGTGAACATATGGCAATCAAGCTGTTAACTGAATTGTATGTGCTTCAAAACGTATACAGTTAGAGCTTTCTATACTGGATGACCAAATCTGTCGTTTTATATTATGCACCGTTGTTTAATTTGCAGTGTCATGAAATACACAGTTCACAACAACATATTTTCAGTATTTAGATGACAGTTTTCAATCTTACACAGTACCTCATGGATGCAGATGGACACATGAAAAACAGCATGGTTGGTGAGGGTGAGGCAGAACTGGGTACCGAACAGGAAAAGGACAAGCCAAGGCAAATCGAGGAGCTCATTCCTAAATGAGGTTCTACCTCTGTAGCATGGATGTGGTTTGACTGTGAAAATCTGATACCAACCAGAAAACTGTATTGTGCCAGTCATGACAACAGGCTCACACACCTCTTCCACCACCTACACAAGAACCATTAGACAGAGAGTATGGACAGAGTTTTACAAATGAGAAGCTCAAAAGAACCGTCAAGTGCTTATATAAAGATAATTTATGTTGGGCCTGGAATCATTTGTTTTTATAAAGTGTTTTGTTTATTATGAATTAATAATTTTAAATTTTAAATTAATCATTTGAGCAGAAGTTCTAAATAAAAGGAGAAAAATAATCACATATGAATATGTACGATTCGTTTTTGAGCATATCAACTAAAATGTTACAAAAAATACACTTTTCCATTTTATAAACGTAATTTATTTGTTGAACTTACACAAAATGTAATACGTCATGATGTATTGTTATTGGGATATGAGATGACTTATATTGGGATATGACATTTTGGTCATATCACACAGCCCTCTATACAATATACAATTAATCCACTTTATTCTACCTATCCAGTTCAGGGTCACAGTGGGGTTCCCAGCTGTTCCAGGAAGGGTACGCCCTGAACAGAGCACTAGTCTGTCTCAGGGCTAGCACAGAGAGACAGGCAAACATTCACTGTCATATTCACATCTACGGCCAGTTTAGAATCACCATTTAACCTAACTTTTGCAGGAGGATGCTAGAGTGCCAAAGAGATGGATTTGAACCCAGGACCATTTTACTGTGAGGCAACAGCAAGAAGGCAACAACGTCACCATGCTGTCCCAACAATATTAACCTCCTAACACCCGAACTCGTTCATGGCATGCATTTTTAATTTCTCTTTGCTATTTGGGCTGATTGGGACCTGATGAATGTAAAAACAAAGAATTACCTGATTTTTGTTTCTGAGAAAAATGAGATCCATATATGAGGACATTCGTTTTAAATTTCGATCGAACAGTGGCAGTATAATGTCCTCGTAAGTGGATATCAGGCCCTTGTAGAGCAAAATTTTGTATTTTTGGTTTAGACAACCCAAAATGTGATGTCCACATATGTGGACGCCAGGTCCTAGGAGGTTAAATGATATGATTGTTATCATAATAGTACACTCTGGTGGTTCTAGGAAACCATCATTTGTGATCAGTCTTAACAAATATACATTTAAGATTTAGCCTTAGACTAGCATTTAATATAAGCCACGTCAAAGTATAAATCTGAAACCAAAGAGGCTGCAAAATTCTGTCAGTTATGCCACTCTGCATCTGACTACATCTCTATTTATACTACTCTGAAAGCTTGCTAAAACCTGTCTGGCTCATAGTCACATATTGTCTTTTGTAATTGATTTATGATAAACATAATTCTTTTGAATCACTCTAGTTTTCATTTAATCCCAATGATGACAGCAACTTGTACTAAACCACTGCAGAACAATAAAAATAGATATGCCAAATGCAAGAAAAAGAATCAAAATGTGCCACTACAATTCACTGCTACACTGCACCAACGCTAAAAAAACCAAAAAAGTTGAATCTCTTCTTCGCTTCCAAGTCCAATGGCTAACACTGTATTTGTCACAGTTAGTTTGATGCCAAACGTTTTTATTTAAATTTTTTATTACACAGTGGTATTGTTCAAGCTGAGTCACTGTGGCCAGAAAAACATGCTGAATATTCAGAATTTCTCTTGGAGCAGCAGAGCACAACAAGAGCCCAAGTTTCATAACTTTGAACAAGACACATGAATGGGGATAATAATGAACTAAACACAATCACTGCTGGTTAATAGCATCTCGGGTGCAATCTGAAAGTGGAAAATACAGCTTTTGGAAAGATAATTAGGGAACAAGAAGAAGCGCTTGTAATAAAAGTAAACTGGTTTAATAGGAGACTTCAGAAGGTAACGAATGTCGACTATGTTTCACAAAAAGACAGACGAAGAAAAAAAAAAGGATGTACTTTAGTTTACTGTGGCGTGCTTTTAACCGGCTGTGAGGCCAAACAGCAATACTATACTCCACTAGAATACTATCACCTTTTCAAGCTGCAGTAAACCTACAGTATGGGGCTCTGTTTATCAATCCTGAGTTGGGGTATATCGTGTGTGTACTGGTGCTGGCAGCCAGACTTTTCCTATTGAATCACAGTTATGTGTCTCTCTGATATTATGAAATGGGTTTTCTGCCCATGTTAAAGGAAACGGCTGATGTCTCAGTGCCCCTGTGATATGAAAAATTCAATTTAAAAGGATGAGAGAAAGAATGGTGCACGGCCTATTTTCATTCCCTCACACTGAGAGATATGAGAATGATGTTCTATTGTGTGGAGGAAATGATGCCAATCGTACTGCGGAGAAATTCCTTCATAATTCAATTCAATTTCTTCTAAATCCCAATGGCAAGCTCCTCTGCCAAAGAGAGGCAGAATGACAGAGACAAAAAGGGAGGGTTGGAGACTAAGATGGAAAAAGAAGCACTAAAGACTGAGACTGAAACAATGAAGAAATGGAGACGAGTCAGAGAGAGCAGCCACACTTAGCGGAAGGTAAGAGGAGAAGACAGTAATACAAAGTGGAGGGGGAAGTGGATAGAAGAGGAATGTTTTAGTAATGATTTATTTTGATCACTGTGGCATTTTAAGTAAAGCCAACTAATTTTCTCTAATTACCTCTCAGCAGCATCTGACAGAAGCAGAAAAAGTCATTTTCGGTTGCGATCCAACAGTGGTGTTCGGGGTGGTTCACAGTAAGCCTGTAGTATATACGCGTCTGATTCTAAGTGTACCATTAGCTACAGAATGTGCATCATCGATAGCCCGGGAGAGCTCTCCCGGTGTGGGACCAAGAATTTTCATTTTGTTACTGTGTTTGTGAGTACATCCTGGCTCTGGCATTTTGGGCGTGTATGCAGGAATCAATGAGCTGCTGCCTCTGAAGGCACAGAAAAAATGAGCTGCACCAACAAATATGACAATGAAGAAGTGCACCTCTCAGTGTATGCAGCAAGCATAAAACCATAAAGACAGAAGCAGTTGCAAAGCAAATGCATATGGAACTGTTTTTATTTTCCATTCCTCCATTATGTCCTCCATTCTCATCCCATCTACTGCTCTCTCTCGCTCTCTTCCTCTCTCTTTCTGTCTCTCTTCACACACACACTCACACACACCCACACACACACAGTTGTTTTTGTAGGTGCAATAGCTCCGAGGCAAGCAGCGTGGAATTGGAGTCTTCAAAGAGTCTTGGATTATCAAAGAGACACAGCTACCAGAAAACTAGGGGACACGCTAGAGAGGGGGAGGGAAGAACATAAGCATGAGGCAGGGAGGGGGTGGGGGGGGGTGTAGAGGAGTCAGCATGGGTTTGGGTGGAGGATGAAGTGATCAGACAGGGTATGGGTGGGGGTGAGGGGTGGTTAAAGACCAGAAGTCCCTTTGTTCACATACTGTAAATGGAGAGGGGAAAAAAAGCTGAGTGAATGCATTAAAAAACAATCACATAGACCTTAATGGGCTTGATAGGCAAGACTGGATTTGCATTCTTCACTGTCTGTGCTGCTGCCTATTCTGTAGTAGTTTCTTTTCGTTCTTTTTTTATTTTTTAATCCAACACAGAATTACATTTCAATGGGAGCACTGGCCTTGAAATACCATAATGTTGTCACAGTAAAACCAAGTATTACTGCAGCAGGACCCACCAAGTGTGAATATAGCTGCCACATCTAATGACAAATCTGACTGTTCATGCCATTCCATATGACAGGATGTGGGAGTGCTGGTGTGAATGCATCACCCTTCGGCAAAAAGCTCCCCGTCAGCCTCTCTGCCCAACAATGAGCTATGGACGTCTTTTTTTTCCATTACAAGAACACTTCTTACTACTGAACACATTTCAAGTGAACATACAAACCTGATTCTGGTCGCTTCGCTGCTGTCAGCCGCACGGCATCATCCAGCAATGATCTTGTCCAAGTGCCACAGATAACATAAATACACACAAATACAAACCTCCCACCGTCTCTGACCTTATTTGAAGTTAATTAAACCCATTTAGCAACTGGTAGGAACATGAAAGATGCAAAATGCTGCTAAACAAGTCGATTTGAAAAGGTCTTTTCTTGTGAAACTGGGAACAGAAGTCTTCCCCCTGCTTGCACTCATTTGGTAATTTTGGAGCATGCTAAGACTGCTCTGGTGGTGCAGTCATTTGTTCTGACGGGAAGAGGAGAGCAGTAGAGAGCTGTGTCAATGCAGAATAAGTTGTTGAACTCCTCCTCTCCACGCGCCGCATATATAGATGCTCTGCGCCGGTTTATTGCAGTCTATAAATAAATACACGCATTGTGTATGTGCTGGGCGTTCTTATGTGAGCATAGACCCTAAACTGCGTAAACACGGTCCAAAAAAAAGAAAACTTGACTTTTCCTAAGCCACAGTTACAGATAAAACGATATTACTGTACAATACCAGCCATTCTAAGTATAGTGACTGTATGGTTGACTGTTATATTCAGTCTTAACCTTGATCTTACCAATATATTTTACACACAGGAAGTGCCAGCTGGACCCTCAAGAGTAAACTACCGTAAGAAGTAATCATAATAACAAAATACCACCACTAGCAATAATAAAAATAATAATAATGATAATAGCAAAACCTAATTTCTTTAAGAATTATTAGTCATGTAATTATCTAATGATTTTCCATACATTCATTTCCTTCTCATCCAATTCACGGTCATGGGAGGACTGGAGCTTATCCCGGCTGCCATAGGGTGAGAGGTGGGGTGCACACTGGACAGGTCCCCAGCCTGTTTTGTCATTAATATTATTTTTTGCAATGTTACAATGAAGTTGATAATTTTCTAAATGCAAATCTATACTTTTCTTTAATACAACTTCCAACTTTCATCCCAAGTGTGCTCCATATTGTTACTTAATCCTTTATCTCCTGACTATTATACAGGCTGCCTGGAGTTATTTTGAAATTTTGGATGTAAAATGAAAAAATAATTCTCATCTTTCAAGCACTATTTGAATTTCCTCTCATCCACCTTGAGGAGTTATGAAAAGCGACGCTCACATGGTAAAATCTAGGCAGAGCTGATTTTTCTGTCTGTATTCAGACAACAGTACCTTGTGAATGCTTTGTGCTACCATGATGTACTAAACATCCCCGTAGAGCTCGTCTTCTCTCCCTTTCAAGAGAATAATTTTGTATCTAGCACAAACAGCAATGGTGTTACCGTCATTTAAATAATAAAATCGCCAGGCCAATGTATTTATTGTATATGATAAAATGAATCTGCATAATTTCTGACCCATGTATAAAATCACTGAAATAAAGACATAACTAGCCAACGCAAAGATCTAATTTCTCCAGTACATCCTGGATTTGCCCTGGGGCCTCCTCATCTCCTCCTCCTAGGACATGCCCAAAACACCTCACCTAGGAGAAGCCCAGGGGTATTCTAATCAACTGCCTGTACCACCTCAACTGGCTACTTTGGATGTGAAGGCATAGCAGCTCTTCTGCGAGTCCTTCCCAAATGACTGAACTCCTCACCCTCTTTCTAAGGGAGAGCCCAGACACGCTTCACAGGAAGCTCATTTCTGCTCATATCCACAATCTCATTTTTTTTCAGTCACCACCCAGAGCTCGTTACCATACGTGAGGGGCAGAACATAGACCGACCTGTAAATCGACAGCTGCTGGGTCAGCTCTCTCTCCATCACAGCAGACTGGTACAGAGTCCACATTGCTGTAGATGCTGCACCAATCCATCTGTCATCTTCCTGCTCCATTTTCCAGTCACTCATGAACAAGATCCCCAGATACTTATACTCCTCCCTGACCTGAAGTGGGCACTCTACCCTTTCTCTGGCTGAGAACCACAGCCTCAGATTTGGTGGTGCTAATCTCATCCTATCAGCATTACACTCAAGTGCAAATGGTCCGAGTGCAAGCTGGAAAATATCCCTTAATGGATCCAACAGAACCACATCATCTGCATAAAGCATAGATGATATCCTGAGTCCACTGAATGCTGCACCTAGAATAGATTCAGTGACAAAAGGGATTCCTGTGGAAATTAATAAAACAACTTAAAGTAATCAGACATAAAAGGCAATTATAGGATGTCGGCATGTTAGCGGAGAAACAAACAGCTACTGCCTTCCTGTCTATGATTCAGGAGTAAAGGTAACATCTTTGTTGAGCAGATCTTTTAGCTGAGCATTAAACAGTTAGCAGGTGGAGTATACCCCACTCCCAGGAGGGTTATTGCTGCTCGTGTACTATAGCAGTATCAGGCCAGTGCATAAAGCCATACTCTGAGAAGCAGGTATACCATTGCTTCGAAATCGTCCTTTGTTGTGCCGTTCGTGTCGCATACAAATGACCTTACGGGACTTTGTGTTGTTTTGCCACGTACCTTATATGGTACTCAATTCCAATGAAGAACGACCAAAGTCGAGTCGAGACAAGCCACGTAGGTGTTACTGGAAAAGGGCTATATTTGTTACTTTAATGTAGGACCTATGGCAAGCAATTGCATTTTTAAAGGAATAATCAAAGCAAGAGTAGAAAATGATGCCACATCGCTGGAAACAAAACGGGCCGAAGGCATAAAAAGTTGGACTGACAGAAAACGCATCCGTGAGATATGTGCCTTTGAAGAATTCATGGAGCCCTGTAAGATTGATGATGGTTAAATATTCAAACAATCCCTTCATTTTTAATTCAAGTCAAATGGCAAACTATTTCTTTAACTTTGGGTGGGTGTAATATTAACGTTAATAATCACAGTCAGAGCTGTGAACTGCAAGTTCTATCACATAGTCAGACCTAGTTTATAATGCATATTATATTTGGTTAATTGGTATTTTTCTGACATAATGACATAAGATGATGGAATGGGAAAACACAAGCAGAATATTCTTTGGTGTAAGATTTGGAGGGGGGGGGGCTTTGGGGAATCCAGAGAAAGGATCAGTGCTGAAACTTAATTGGGAAGGGCACAGGATTAAAATTTTGATTGGTTTAGGGTTTAGATGGTGTTGTCTGACACACTCATTGTCTTAAACTTCGGAGATTAAATATGCTAATATTATATGCTAATATGATTGAGCTAATAAGAAATATAATGAAGGCAGGCTTTAATGTTGCGGGTTTGCAAGGAAAGTGCTACTATGCACTGGGAAAAAAAAATGCTCATAAGGGATGAAAAACCCCAAACAAACGGACAGGTTAAAACAGCGTGCACAGTGTAGAAAAGACGAGAGTGGAACATAGAGATGTAAAGAGACTCCAGGAGCTCTACTTTGCCATGCTTAATTTTTTTTTAATCATTTTTCTTTATAAATCTTGTATGCTTTCTTATTTTAAAAAATAAATGATTTCCACATTGTAGTCTTTTTTTCCCTTCTAATTATCTGTTTAATGAGTCATGAGATTGTGACCTCAAATGCACCTTTATTCATTTGTCCATTGTTTGTGTTTTTTTATCCACTACACCATAAGAAAGTGTTATATAACTTAAACATATTGTTTTATTTCCCTCATGTAAAGTTCTCATGGTCACACTGGCTGTTCTGACTATTTAGATTTAAACTTTAATCGGTTTCTCTTTGAGTGATTAAACTCAGTAAGACTGTCTGTTTTCTTGGACCCAGACATCAACACTCTTGGAGTACACTTGCAACCTAAGTAATTTCCTCTAACCACCACTAATTTTGCATTTAGCCGAAAGCTGTTGTATTAAAGTGGCTACATTGTGGCTAACTTGGAAGCCAGTAGGGCACGCGGGTAAGTAAGCAGCAGGGATTGCTTTTAAGTAGATAAATGATTGAAGCCTGCACTATTTGCAGCTTGAGGGCTTATCTTTGTAATACATAAAGTGAGGACATGGATGTGAACTCTTAAAAGAAGCTTAGCTTTGTTTGTTTTACATATGCACATATGATATAACTGTATGGCATTTACAATGACTTCACTTTGAACCTGTCTTTACAATGGGAATACTTTATGTTTTGAATTGTGTAAACTGACTCTTACCATTATAACTATGGATTCACATCCTCATGCATGAAACACAGGATGACAGTGATTTTAATGATTACAGAATGATTCATCTTTAAGCCTGGCACCATCTGACCTCAACTGGATATTTTAGGAGGCATATATTTCCAGTCTCTGACTCTACAACTCTGAAAAAAACCCCACTTCATTTTGTGATGCTCATCTAGAGTAACAGCCAGTGCTCTGTTGGTATAGAGTTCACTGATTTTTATGGGAGTAAGCGAAGCTGACTTTGTTTACTAAAATAAAAGTGTGAATATATGAATGTATGCAATTTATCTATACTTTGCCCCGAATCAAAAATTGCAGGTAGACAATGTTTTGGTAATCAGTTGTTATAAACATCATCAGCACTTGTGCATTTTAATATATCATGATCTATAGTGTCAAATGCCTTTCTCAAGTCTATGAATAACCCAGCCACATATTGCTTTTTGTCTATGGAATTTGTGATGTATTCTATTGAATCTAATAGTGCCAGTTGATGTTGATCTGCTTGATCTGAAGATGT
>VOQK01022854.1:8441-22285 GCA_015052645.1 Benitochromis conjunctus
ATACAGGCCCTCGCACAGTACCCGGAGTGTTACAATGGACCACGGGTTTCAGTTTTCGACGCAGATTGACAGTGCTCTTCACTAAATGAAAGCAGATGTTTCCCTTGGTTGGGACACAGTCAGAATCTGGGTCTTTGTATGTCTGCATGATTAACAGACAGGATAGAAGCATTTAGACGCATAAGCAATTCATTTTTATTCTTTTTTTTTTAAACGCAAGTTAAAAGCTTCCTTACATGCTTGGCGCCGAGTCTGTTTCCTTTCCTCCCAGTTTGTTGGCATCTTAACACATTTTTTGTTTTTGCATAATTGGTTTGTTACTAATTTGAATTTATTTTCTCCAGAAAGAGGAAGAAATTTTAACATATTTAGGCAGTATTAAAATGTTAGCCCTGCATAAAAATGTGCTCAACATCCTCCCTCTACATTTGTGCAGACAAACACTGCAATGCTGAATTTGTTACCAACATGAAGACAAAGACACTCTCCCACCTTTCTGCACATGGATGATGTCAGGGAAGTTGGCCAGGTGTCCTCTGTAGATGTCCAGCAGGTCGGAAATGAAGTCCAGGTCCTGCCGCGGTTGATCAGCAAAATACTCTCCTATTGCCTCGTAAGCCTCCCCCGTGTAGGAAATGGCCTTGTTCAAGCCCACTGAGTAGACCTGCTGGTCCAGCTCGAAAGCCTGGGCCAGGAATTTGAAGGACTGTCCGACCTTCTGGTACTCCTTTTTGAACCCTGATATTTGTTTACGGCCGAACTCGTTGATGCTGGTGTTCACGACTACGATGTTCTCGTCCATCTTCTTGGTGAATGTTTTGAAGCCTTCAATCTTGCTCTCGACTTCCTGCAGGTCCAGAGGTACAGACGGGGGGCTGACGGAGAAAAGAAAGGGGAAGACTGTCATTTTAAATCTTGAGGCTATGTTTTTCTACTGCTTATCTTTTGCTCACTATCTGGCACACCCTATTTTTCAAGGCCTTCAATTTCTGTTAAAACAGAGCACAGAACATAGTTTATAATATTAGTTCCCTGTACAAGGTCAAATATCTTTTAGTTAAAGTTAACACTATTAAAAAGAACCTGACAAAAAACTTCGTTATTTCCCAAAATGCTATGTGCAAGTTAATAAAGACATTACCAATCCTCAGACTCCTACCTGATTGTGAGGAAGAAATTGGCCCCGACCAGCTCGTCCCTCTCTGCCTTCCTCTTTCCCTGCTTCCATGCCTTCTCATCTGCCCCGCATGTCAGGAAATGCTGGAAAACGTCACAGTGCGCCAGCACAGGATGGCTTGTCATGTGGTTCATCCACCAGATCAGACCCTTCCTCCGCTTGGAGAGGAAGTCCTCCTCGAAGCGGCCCGTGGCCTGCTTCTCTGGCAGGTGGGGCACTGAGATGACAGGGAACCGCTCCACGAGCCGAGCGTAGAGCCAGTCGAAGTGTTTATACCTGCAGGGAGGAGTGGAGAGGGGAGAAATTTGGACTGGTTGAATAAGTGAGGTAAGGTAAATGCCAGGAACATGAAGTGAGATGGAGTGAAAAGGATAAAAGGAGGGGAAGTGAAGGAACCTTTTCCCAACAAGCCCTGAGGGAATTCGAGTGTAGTTCAACTGACAGACACAGGGACATGGAAACAATGTGAAAGCTGTTGAGGGAACCTCAGAGAGGAAACAGGAGAAGGCTCCAGATGGCAAAAATCCACAACTCTGTTTTTAACATTTCGTAAACCGCAGTAAAACGCTGCAAAGAGGAGAAAGAGGAAGACGATACATACCTGCGGTTGACTTGGACATTGGTGTGCGTTGGAGTAAGGCCATACGACATGTAGCTCTTCATCCCTTTGAACTTTGTCTGCTTGGTGGGGTCGTCAATGGTGCATGTGAATGGATAGGGGTCCTCCTGCCACTCTGGTCCATGTTTCCCCATCACCACACAGATCCTGTCTCCATCTTTCACAAAAGCTGACGCTTCCCCGAGCAGGAAGGCCTCCCCTCCGGACTTGACGAAGGTGGAGAACCTGTTCAGGTTCCTCCCCACTGTGGCCGAACTCTTGGCCTGCTGCTGCTGGGAGCTCCCACGGCCCGGCAGAGAGGTGGCAACCGGGTGCAAAGGAGGGCTGCTGCCGAGAACCTGAGGGGCATTGGCCACAGAAGAGCTGTCGTCCCACTCGTCATCCCAGTCGTCATCGCTGCCCTGGCTAGTGTGGAAGCTGCTGCTATCAGCCCCAAATCTATGAGGCTGGGAGGATGTGTAGGAGGTCTGGACTTTGGTTTGGGTCAAGGAGAAGCCATTGTTGTTGGAGGTGATGTGGTCTCTGATGATCTCAACATAAGAGGCAGGGAAGAGGCCAGCCTCCCCCCTGCTGTTCTCCCCCTCCAGCCAACCCTCCAGCTCCTCCTCGCTGAACAGAGTCACCACCTCATTCTCTGCTATGGAGATCTCTCCTGGATTTTCAGAGTGGAAATCGTACAACACTTTGGCCTTCAGCGCCATAATTTCAATACTGCTACAATATAATATATATATATATGGTTCTGGTTCTTACTGCAAAGCTTCCTCGTAAATGTTATGTCTTCCAGCACGATTAAACCTTGAGGATCTGTGCAGCTTTAATCAGATGTAGGAAGTTTTATGATAAAAAAAAAAATCTTTCCATCTTTGACCAATTTAAACACGCTTGTATCTGTGATCCACGCGCAAAAGAATAAGAAGACGGACACGCAAAAGAAGTCGTGTATCCGACACCCACCTCCTCTCTCTCCTTTCCGCGGGTTCAAATATCATTAGTTTCCATGCACAACTTAATCCAAGTCCGAAAACGCATTCAAAACCTGCCCTTTTTTTCTCACCCTTACGGAAAGACACCGGCTATTAAAGGTTAAAGCCAACAAACTTGCGACGGCAGGATAGCTGTTTCTTTCCCAAGATAAAAGCCGGGGGAAAGTCCTCTTTTTCCCCCTCCTCTCTCCAAGATGCTTGTATGTTAAAGGAACCAGCACTAACACGTAGTTACACTGGCTGACTAACGGAGGGTGGAGCCAGGAGCAAGTTCAGTCAAGTCTCTGAAGTTAGACCAATAACTTTAAACCCCCCAAAAGCTTTTATACACTCATTGATCCAGACACGGAATAATCCACATCAAGCAGCGTATGTTAGATTAAATGTCCCAGTTAACCTGCTTTATGGGCTATGACGTCATCGCACGCAATCCTAGAACTGGCCTCAGGCTAATTAGCCTTCCGTTAATTAGAGAAATTCGCCAGTCACTCTTCAGGATGCTAAAAATACACATTTTAAACATTAAACGTTAAAAGGGCTTTCATAAAAAATAAAAATAACTGTTTGTGTTTTAAAGTAAAGTCTGCATCAAGTTCCTGGATGTTTCAGCTTCACCGGGCAGGAATGATGTGTTTGCATCAATTTGACATCCTGAAAGTTTCTGTTCGCTCGATTTGTAATCTGAGAAGACTTTTTTTGTGACAGCACAACTAGTTTGGCTGCTTATTCTGCCATCAAACTGCTTTTCATTTGGGTTTCAGAGAGAAAAATATATGTGTAAATTTATAAAAACATGTTTTAACCCGGCAAAACAAAAAATAAATGTTTTTTAACACTTATTACAATCTATATGGATGAATGGGATATTTCTCCTCGTTTTATAATTGATTCATAATTTAATTGTATCAAAACTAAACTAAAACAAAAATAATATGCATGTGCAGGATATACAGTATATCATAATACTGTATTATTATCTTTTACCCATCTGCCCACTAGAGGTCACTGTTTCATCAGCCACAGAAAGCAGAGCACAGTTCCTCCTCCCGTCCACTTGTTGGCAGTAAACCAACCCTTTCGTTCAACTGTGGTGATATTAAACCTACCAGACAAAGAAGATAATAATTAAACAAAAGCTGGACATTTTTTTTTTTTATTATTATTTTTTATCAAGCATGTTTCGCGTCAGCACTTAAGACCTGAGAGTCGCTTTGGCTTATAGCAGGCAGCTGCGGAATAAATGAGGACAGTCAGATTATGTGAAACCTGTATGGACCTGGTTTAATTTAGATTTTTTTTTGTTTAAAAAAAGGTAATTATAAGACATGTGTATGCGCTGTAGGTGCTTTGTTTTCCTGTGTCTGTTAAATTAGGATTTGCCCGTGAATAGACTTGACCGAGAGGAAGATAAATTGATGATTTATGCCAGTTTAAATAAAATATAAGTTGTTTTTAACAGGAAACTGAACGACACTCAGTTTTTACCGTTCATTTGCTGTAGCTATAATTAGGCGTCTTGTAACCGGCAATATTTATTTTTATGAACTGGAAACTTTTGCCTTCATAAATATGTGACTGTAATCTGCACCATGGTAAACTTAATCAGGGGATTTAGCATTGCAACAGCTTGTACAGGTGTATTATACAGCTGTTGCACGATAGGACTTGCAGAGCAACAAGTCCTCTTTGAGGGTAATTTAAAGAGGAGAAAAGGGGAAAACATTAACAGATTAGTTGTGGTCATTTGTGGTAAACATGCATTAAGAACCGGCATATACTGGTTTCTGCTGAAGTGAAATTAAACCCTTTAAAAACAGTAATATCTAAAAAAAAAAAAAATCACCAGTTTAATATATACAAGGACATGAAACATTTTACATTATGTAAACCCTAAAATTGAAGAAAGTTAAGTAAAAAAACAAAAAACTGAAACACTGATTATATCGTGATCCTCTAATATGAGGAGGCAGTAGAGTTGAAGCTGTTCTTAGGACTCAGTTTACGTCACACGTGGCTGAAAATTAAGACTGATCAAATCAAGACTTGAAAGCGGATGAAAATATGAATTTTCTTGAGTAATTATTAAAAAACTCGTGGCATCAGCAGCAAAGGAAAGAAAGAGAGAAGCAAAGGCAGCTCAAGAAAACCAGTGATATTAGCAACAGAAACAAGTAAATAATATTAAAGTCACAGTCCAACACTGTGTTCTCGCTCTGTTTCAGACTTCCTATGATGTCCAGCCTGGTTCAAACTACCTCGGACAGTCTGTGTAAACTCGTCTGCTGGGCTCACAGCCACGGCACCATCTGCAACCTCCTTCCCAGCCTGCAGCACATCACCCGTGGCTCCTACAGCAATGTGCTGACAGCTCAATGTGGTCCGCACGGTGGCGGTGTCCCTATTGCTGTGTGGGGCTGTGGGGCCGGACACGCCTACCACTGGCCCCTTGGTGAAAATGCCAACACTTGTGGTGGCTCAGCCAATGCCAGACAAGGCCAGGAGAGGTTTGCTGGAGAGCGCCCAACCAGTAAGGTGAGGTAAAGATGTGCTGGTATTGTCTGAAACGACACAGTGATGTGCAAATGTGCAAAGAATTGGGTTAGTGACAAATTCACATGAGCTTAGGGCCAGTGTAAAATCAGCATGTGGGTTCATGAGCCTTTAATGCTTTGTCTGTCAACATATGATTAATCCCAGACGAGACTGGAAAATCCCTGCAGTCTTACTTTTATATTGAGTTTTTGGTGAAAGATGCACTGGTTCTGCCTTCCACCTCTTGACAGTGTTTATGGAGTCCTTGTGGTCATATAGCCTGTATGATTTTAATGTCAGCCACTGTTTTAAAGCTTTGGGTTTGCACATATTGCTTTGTTTTGAACAGAATTTCACTATACTTGAGCAAAAACTTGGGAGTTGTTAGCCGATACTGGCTCTTTCTAGTTTGGTTAGCAAGGATTAAAGAAGAAACTCTTTTTTTTGTTAGGCCACTTAACACTGACCTGTGAATCATTCATGCATGAAAAAGGCACCTAATTCAAGCAATGAACCAGTGTTGTGTCTACACATAACAGACTTAGTCCACAGATTTCACATGCAGTTATGCATAATTTTAAAGCTTAATTTGATGTAAACTGGTGAGTTACATGAAAATTAATTCCCTGTACTGTTGTCATGAACTCTACAGTAAAGAGACAATTATGTACTGGAGTATAAGGTTGTAAAATTGGACATCACCTCTTTCTAAATGTTCAGATTGCAGCGAGAACATCATGTGACCTCTCCTATAACGAAGCGGCATCAGAGGGGGAGGAGTTCAGCAGTCGGCTTTTTGACATTGCTGCATGCGATTCATCAGCCACAGATGAGGATGGCGACTATGAGCCCCGGCCATCTAGGAAAAGAGGCGGGGCCCAGGGAGGAACCATCGCGGCAAAGAAGGTCAAACAGGAATCCGCCCCAGCAGAAGACGATGACACCGGGCTCGCAGAGACAGACCCAGTCCGTGTTTTACAAAGCTATCAGGCACCAAACACATACTCTCAAATCACACAAACACTGGTGTCAAAAAAGGCTCTTTCATCTTGCTGTCAGCCCCAGCATGGACAACATGTGGGGTGTGAGGGATCAATGGACCCAGAGATGGAGGTACTGGGAGGAGGCAGCTGCACAGCAGGGACCACAGAGCAGGCTGAGCGATGCAGCTCCGCCACAGAGACTGCAGAGAACACCACAGGTACCAGCTCGCATGTTTTCATGCAGTCAAGGGAACAAAACTTAACGTGTGTTTGTTTGTAATTTATTTTTCTCTGTCTGTAAAGCTGAAGATGACGAGAGTGAGCTGGAGAAGCTGCGAGCGTTACTCGTTGCAGAACGCAGCCGAAACCAACAAATGACAGAGATGATCTCCAATTTGAAGCAGGACAAAGAGCTGCTGCAACATGAACTCACGAAGAAAGCCGAACTGATCTGTGACTTCCTGCAGGACAAACTGCGCCCCGGTAAGCTCACGAATCAGTGCCGTTTGTAACCTTACACAAAAATCACCTCCACTGTACTAGAGTTAGTTGGTTTCTCATCCTTCTCTTTCTTTCTTCTAGAGAAGAGGTGGCCTCGTTGTTCCACTCAGGTGGAACCTGGAAGCTCACACGTGGCCTCCTCTGATGATGCAGCCGGGTTTGATTCCCCAACGCTGTTTGACTCATTTGAGGAGGTGGAGCTTCATCCTCTGGAGCGCCATCGGACCCCGAAGAGCAAGAGAAGCCGGGATGGAGAAAACACTCGAGTCAGGAGTAAGGACATACAGACACTCTGATAAATGTGCCACAGTGTAGGTATAAGTACTCACTGTACTAAGTATTGCATTTTGGTTTTATTGGTAGTGAAAAACGTGGTGGGTGTGATAGCACGCTACATGGCTGCCCTCCAGGAGTTTCGCCGCAGCGTCTCCATGAAGGTGGCGTTTGACCGGATCGGTGTGGACCGTAACACAATCTCTCGCACGGCGGCCATAGCAGAGCTCAGCCTGGCTGCTCCGGAGGTTTTTCACGCACTGGCACCGTGGGATGAGAAGGAGGAGACGCTGGCACACTACGCCCACCGCTGCCGACAGGCGATGGACGACACTATTAAGGCCAAGATCAAAACAATGAAGGCGAAAGGAGAACTGTTGCCCATTGTGTCAAAGTGACAGTTTCATGTATGGTGCTTGCGCCGCCTGGCCGAGGCACAGGCATACAAAACCTCTGCAAACTTTATATATATAAAAAAAAATCTGAGAGAAAGACCACTTTAGGATTTTTAGCATCATTTACTTCAAACCATATGTCGATTGTATTTCCACCATCATGGGTGCTTCATGTCTAGTGGATTTTCTTCTTATGAAACAGAAGTGTGAAACTGACACTTGTTGACTTTCATGGCAGATTCAGCTGCTCAGAATTCATCCTGTTTTACAAAAAAAAACAAAAAAAATTTTTTTCCTCCATTTATTAAATTGATATCTTTCACCCTCAAAGAACATCGGTTGGTGTATTGGAGTCCAGAAGCACTCCTGTTATCGTCTTTAATGTATGCAACATTTTTATCATCCACAGCAGAATGAAAACAGTTGAAAACGCAACCGAGCGGATAATCTTTACTGCAATCTTTCACGGCCGCCTGGAACAGCCTACTGATCCTTTGTGCAGGTCTCCTAAAATCAGCAGCCAACTTTCTTAGTAATGAAAATATAAAAGAGGTCATTTAACGCTCCCCTGAGGTCATTTACGCCATCACAAACAGCTGTCCAAGATGAGAGACGTGGCTCTGGCGTGCGCTCGGGCTGTTCCAAAGCTGCACCTCTCACACCGGAAGGCAGAGCGGGGGTAAAACATCATGACTCGGGCTCCAGGCGTGGAAGAACTGGGAGGATGAGGTTTCCAAATGAGGAGTCCTGAGTGATGAAGAAGCCTGAAGAATGTGCATGTGCATGCTGCAAGAAAAGAAATAAAGGTGTTGTAGCTGTAGGAGAACTCCCTGAACAACATATTTACTGCTTAAGAAAGCCAACTACAGGTTTAAGACAACAGAGGGCCACCCAAACATGCAATCACACCAGCATGACATGAAGAATCTGTGTTTTCAATTATTCTTTTTTATCAGTTAGCTTGTTGGGGTTGAATTTATATTAACAGGCTGATATCAAATCACAGTTATTTTCCATTGTTAAAGATGTAGAAGGAGGATTAAATGCAGCTCATTTTTAAATCCAGTTGTCTAATTTACATTAGAACTGCTAAGTGATACTCCGCTGGTTTGAACTGTAATTTACAAGAAGTGCTGCCCTCAGACCTCTCAAGCAGCTTTAAGACAGCATGCCCGAACCCATGATTATTTCACCAGCACTTAGTAAAAATATTTTGGATTTCAGATCACAGATGTGGGATCTGGCATTTGTTTGTCCAGCACATTAGCTCTGACGCTCTCAGCACCAAAGCAGACTGTAATCACAGCTGAGGACACAGTGATGTGGAGTCAAGCAGTAAACTTGTAAAATAAATGACTGGAACATTAAAGATCAATGACTTCACTACCCCCCCACCAAAAATCCCGTATTAGTTAGGCTCCTATCAAAAGGCTCTTCTAATGTATGCTGTGTAGGATCACTTGTATTCAGTGTAAGATTCATAATGAGGAGGGGTAACCACAGGGTTGGTTTATTTTATTATTATTGAATGTGGTTGCACTTGTAGTAGCGTTTTTAGTGCCTTACCTGTAAGGCAGCTTTCTGCTGCGCAGCGATGTGCTGCTGTTCTGCGTTGTCCCTGAAGTCCTTAACACTGGGCCGGGCCAGCGAGATGCTACAGTGTTGGAGGGGAAAAAGATGGTATAGAAGCATGCACAATTTACCAAAGTCTTTTCTGTTCTGGCTGAACTCGTTCCTTTAAGCCTGACTAATGACAGGTTATATGTTGGTGTTCTAACATCATCATAAGTTATGTTCCAGGACCATCACAGCAAATGTCCAATCACATTGTTGTGAAGTCATAACATTGGCGAAGAAAAAGGCAACTGGCACCCTGCCATAATAATGAGTGCATTAAAGTTCAGGGTTCAGGATTTGGTGACTCTACATTGAAGCAGCGCAGAACTTTACACACATCTCTGTATATGTTATAATCGGAAGAACAGGGGAAAAGCTATGTCCAAAAACATCGACTTTCCCACTGGACTGTTTACACTAAAATAAGTGTATGAATTGGCGAGCGCACTTGTTCCCTCAGATGTTATTTGCCACATTTGTCAGGAGTTTCTCCTCATCTTGGATGGCAATGAAACGTGTTTCGCTAGGGGAAATCTGTACAGCAGTGTCCGGCTGTTCTGCTGTTGTTCCTTTTTGCACTGCAGGTACAAACTATCCACCTTGTTTAATGCTACTGGCAGGGAGGTGGGAATTAAACTGAAAAAGGTAACTATAGTTCTGTGAATTCCCGGGAAACTGCCAGTACTGGTCACTTGGAACATCTGGAGTCAAGAAGCTTCCTAGAGACTGGATGTAGGCTACAACACGGTATTTATAGCAAACACATGCAGGTAGCCTACACGTCACGCATGTGACTTTGTTTACATAAGATCTCAACCTGCATGTGGTGCAAAGAGACATATCCAACTTGATGTCTGGGAATTCACAGAACCAAAGTTACTTTCATAACTTACGTGTGTGTCCTGTCCTTGGATGACTTCTTTCATATTTTTGCATTACTGTTGTAGTAGATGGTCCAAGAGCAACAGTAATTATGACGTTGTAGGAACAATGCCAACACGAGGACATCAGATCATGCCACATATTAATCTCCCAGGTAAGGTTTACACACACAGACTTAATAGCCCTCATCTTCTCCAGCAATGCACTCAGAAAAAATTTTTTGTAAAGGCCTTCTCTCACTCGGATTATGCTATACTACGCCTACCTGGCTCCAGGAGTATTCATGGACTGACTCTGCATCAGTCGCCGCCTTTCCTTTTCCAGCTCTGCCAATATAGCCACCCGGGTCTTGTTTGGGAAGGCTGTATCACAAAACAAAACAAAAAAAAAGGACTAAGAGACCGCTAATAATGGCCACTTTTTGGGTAATTACAATTACATTATGAATACACACACAAAAATTAAGCTAAACAGTGTTTAAGATTATTTACAAGTTAATACTAAGCTAAGAGTGCAGGTAGGGTTCAATGCAATTTTTTAGGATCTTATTTATTATCTTATTTAGCTATATTTACTAGAAAACACAATAAATATAATTCTTGTGATCGTGGCGGTTCTTGCCCTCCCCCTCCCTGATGTTTCAGGGCATCCAGAGCTGGTAGCTACGCCCCTGTTATTCAGCAGCCGATTCACAAAAAGAACATAAATGACCCAAAACAAATGAATTACCTTGTCCTGGAGGATTAGTAGTCATCTCAGAGAGTCAGAGGGGTCAACAGTGGATACCAAAAGACCCCAAACGGGTTATATTAACGGTTTAAATGCTTGATGTTTCCTTCCCGCTGCGACTGTTTCGACGCTACTGGAAACTGGACGTCGGTAAAAGTCCTCAGCGGTGATTAATGTAAGTTAAAGTTAGACAGAATAGATCACGCAGATGGACTTGATGATGAACACCTCAGAAAGTGTCTCTGTAACAGTACCTGAACGCTTAAAACAACGATAAAACTGTTGAATGTGTGCCTGTGCTTCACCGAATTTTTGTTTCTTAAACGCGTGTACCGGTTTCATAATTACAAAAGACTGTAAATGAAAGAGGACTCACTCTGCCTTTTATTTAAAAAAAAACAACAACCCTATGGTCCTTATTTACAATTTTACAAAAATAACAACATGTACAAAAGTAAATAAATTACATGAAAGAGTTGAACTGAATGGAAAGAACATTCAGTTCAAGAGCTTGTACTCAAAAGTCTTTTCTTATTAAACCTAAGAATAGACCTAAGATAGAGAAATTAAAAAAAAGTAAAACAAAAATAAATAAAAGACAAAAATAAAACAATGAAGATAAAGAGTGATAAAAAAAACAATATAATAACACATTTTACTCAGAATCTTTTTTTACATGAGTGTTTGTCTTTGAGATAGTCAAGGACAAATTATATGAATATAATTTTTATACTTGATTTTGTATTTAAAGATAAATACATTTGTAACTGTATCTCAAGGTTAAGGTGGCTTTCAAACAACTTGAAAAAAGCTGCAATCAGCTCCATGACAAGTCCACTTTTCAGCATGTTTCTATCAATAGATAGATAGATAGATAGATAGATAGATAGATAGATAGATAGATAGATAGATATTTAATAATAATAGAAAATTAATCAACATTACTTGAAATTTTCAGATATACTGGAATATTTTGACATAATAACTTAAAATTGTGAGGCATACAACTTAAAAAATTGAGATAACCTGAAATCTGAGGACAATAACCTGCAATTTTGACATAATAATTTAAATTTTTGACTTAGCTTCTTGTAGTTTCTTTTCCTGGTTTATTTATAGAACTACAAGCAGTTTTTTGTCCGTGATGTAGTTTTTAAAAATATAAATCTACTGGCAAATCTGTTGGTACATCATCTTAGTAGACGATCTTCAGCGAATCGCTCGTCATTTGTCACGTGACTGACATGTTTACATCCAGGTTCTTCTCGTTTTACTTCCGGAACTGCGCAGTAGGAGTCAGCTGACAGTTGTGGTCAAGCAGCCTGTGAAACATCTCAGCTGAAGAGACCCTGAACGGAGGAGGGGGGGGAAAAGCCTCTTTTTTTGTCTCCAGAACTGCAACGGCCGCGGAGAAACGGGCAGCCGTTACCTCCCCAGATACCCGGCCACGTCTTCCCGCCTTCCACGTAATGAGTATCAGCGCTCCGAGAGGCCTGGCCAGCTCGGGGCAGAAGCCCATCACGGAGATCCTCCATCCGCTGTCCGCCGCCGAGGAGCCACTCTCCCCCGGGCCAGATGTCACCGTCAGTGGTGGAAGGGATAAGGTAGGATCTGTGGGGCTTCACCGACGGTGGGGGATGGAAATTGGACGCTTACCCAAACAAAACCCCTCTTTGATTAAACTGTTTTACGGCTGACGCCAGTGTTTATCATCCCTCCTGTTAATAAGTAGTAGAAGACCGACGCAAGTTTAACGAGGAAACACTCATTTCTGTTTGCAGTTGAGGTTTTAGAGCACATGGCTGAACCCTCTCAGTCTGCCACTAAATCAGTGCTGAAACAGCAAATTCACCTAGTTTGGATATCTTGCCCAAATTAATCGACACAAACTCACAAGTAAAACCACGAGTGTTGTGCTTTCACTATTTAAGATGGATTATGTGTGTACGTGGGCATGGCATCCATCTCAGTCCCGGTGAGCTGAGTAAACAAAGATGGGCCATCCAAGCATATCACATGGCTTTTATTCTCCCTGCTTCTGCTGCTGCTGCTGCTGTGTTTACTGTAGTAACAACTGTAGCAACCTCTTTGATACTGCAGTTAATTATTGCCTACAGGAGATGCTGTAATACTTCCAGTATGAGACTTCTTGGCATCATTATGGTTATGGCCTTTCCTTGTACATGATTACCCAGGGGTCTGGTTCCTGTCAAACCATTTGTCAGCTCATTTTAGCAAAATTCTGTGGAAATGCCACAGGCTTCAGCGCACGTCTAGTATCATTCTATTTAGATAAGAGATCTTATTTTTCTTAGGATCGTGCGTGTAATGTTAAACACTCAAATTACATGCCTGAGGGTGCTTTTAGTTCCTTAAAGATACTGTAGGAAATAAACACCGCAATAACCTTTTAAGCATACTGCAGCTCAAGTGGTCTGAGAGGGAACCAATCTCAAGGGAACTAGACTCCTGCACCTCCTCTGCTGTCTGTTTTTAGGCTTCATAAACTCTAGTCAATGATGGGAGACTTTGGACGATCACAGGCTGTTTCAGACCGGATCAGGTGAACAGTACAAAGAGCAAAAAAAGTGCAAAGGAAGTAGAATTCACCCAGCCATTTATTAGATTTAGGCAACTGTGACTAGAGAGGTATAGAGTGGACATCCACAAATGTGGTGAGTCAAAGGTTTCATCACAAAGTGCGTGGGGGAAATAGATGCCCAATCTTAAAAAATACACAAACATCCATGGCAAAAAGATTTGAGGATAAGCAGGTGTGCAATCACACATCATATATATAAAAGGATGATGACAGATGGAGGCTTTCTTTTAAGATTAAAGCTCCCAATTGCATCTGTCCGTGTGTGTGTGTGTGTGTGTATGTATGCAACAGATTTACCTAATAGGCGTGTGCTCGTGTTGGTCTTTAGGGAGGGGTATAAAGTTGGTGCTAGATTGGATCAGTCGCATAAAAATTGAAGTGCACATTTTCTTTTATACTGATTTTGTTGGTGGTTTTATTATTTCGAGGTCTGGGCTGTTGATAGGACAAAGCAAGGATTTACATTGTGTCACTTTGAGGTCTGAGAGAGAGCAGGAAAGCGGTTGGTAAAAGGCATTGCATGAGCAAATTTAGCAAGTTCACAAGTG